>CAIGRM010132862.1:0-18846 GCA_903798335.1 Fraxinus albicans
AATTTATTCGAAAACATGAACTCATGTAAATATGATTCAACTGCATATGAATGTGGTTCCTCCGGTAGTAGTAGTTTGTCTTCCACTGCATGTACACAAACTTCGAGTACTAGTCCAAATGCATTGTCATCTGAATTAATTGATTACTTTAGTCACACTTTACCTAGTAACAAATCAGTTAGGAATAGTTTAGGAGATGTCATTGAATTCTGGCGAAATAACGAACGCCGATGGCCAATAGTTTCCGCAATTGCAAAAGATCTATTAACACCTCTAGTTAGCACTGTAGTAAGCCTCAGACGAAAATCACGTTCCTTGAGGGTTCTCTCTGAAATCCGAAGTCGACTAAAAGAAGATATTTTGGAAGCGTTAATATGCGTGAAAGACTGGGAATACGCTAATTATCGAATTCAACATAAATATGTTGAAATTGCATGTAATCAAGTAAGTGATATTTAATTTAATTACATTCATTACAAAATTTTATTTTCATACCTTTATAATTTTTTTTAAAAAATTGTATACGTTACAAGTTATTCGTATACAATTTTAACTCCGCCTACTCGAAATTGAAGTAGTCGGTTTCAAGCCCGAATAAAGGAGGAGGGTTTATCTTTTTTTTAAAAAAATAAAAATGTTTTAGAAAATGTATATTTATTATTTTAAAAATTATAAATGTTTTGGAAAATGTATATTTTAAAAAAAATAGAAAATGTGTACATATATATATTTTTTGAATTTAAAATATAGTTAATTAGTTATAGTAGTGTTAAAAAAAAAACGACGTCAAAATGACAAGCCGACTAGCAGCCCGTTTTGGGTGAGCTCGGGCACGAGTCGAGCTCGCCCAAAAACCAACGAGCTCGTGTGGGTATGGGCCGAGCCGGCTCGGCTCGACCCATTGCCACCACTACACCGGTATCATGTCCCCGCCTACATGAGACTATGTATTCGGATTAGAGATCATATCTATCCTCAATTTAGACGTCTTCTTTTATGAGAATCAAGACACTGTTTAGTTTCTCATTAGAGGGTGTTATAGATAGACTCGTGTCAGTGACAGGAAAACATTGAAGTGGTTGCATTCCAAGGTTTGCTTCCCGTCCAGGTACATCTGAATTGTCTGAATCAGAGGAGAGTCCATGTTTTTTCCACCAAGGCCAAATTTTAGTATCAATTTTCTTCAAAAATTCTTTCTTCCAATTTTTTAAGATTATATTCATATGGATCTTCAGAGTCCTAGAAAACACTGTCGTTATGATTTATTTTCATGTTCAAATAATTTGAACTTTGTTCTTCCGAAGTGCTTGGTCCTGGTTTATCCATGTCCATTTTTAGTTTTTCATTAAATTCATTCCAAAAATTTTCTCGAAGTTACTGTCCTTCTGATGTTGTTTCTAGATGCCTAGACGTTTCTCCAAGACAATAGTGTGGCCTTGCTAAGAAAAACTGGTTCCAATGGGTCATGTCCTTTTCCTGGGAAGTGGATGGATAGCACCCAAATACCTGTCCAAAAAAGTTGGCATTATGATTCTATCTATTTTTGGATATCCTACTGGACCTTGATTGCATGGTCTAGAGGCAAAATTTTCCATGGAGCATCATCTTCTATGTCTGGCCAAATTTGAGGAAGAATTGTTTGGTTAATTTCAGTCATCCTTCTTTGAAATTCACGAAACTCCTTTGGATAATTTTCCCAATTTTGGTGTAGATTGAAAGGTTGAATAGCATACTCCTTGACATAAGAAAAATGTTCATAAGTATCTGTGAAATAACCGTCTTTGGAAAACCAGGATGACAAAAACATTTTTTTTGAGAAGTTCTCAAGTCTTTGAATTTTAAAGAAAAAGCTTCATACATTTTTATCCAATGAGAAATAGGATAAAACTATTGAAAGATCTTTTTTGCTTCAGCATGTGCTTCTTGAAATGGATCATTTTTGTTAGAACTTCAATTTCTTTGAACCATTCAAGAGACTCACTGACACTAAAAGAGATTCCAATTTGGTAAAGTTGCCTATAAATACCACAAAAAGCAAAGTAATTCTTTTAAAAATTTTGAAACTGCTTGGTGTAGAATCATATGGAACAATGCAAAAAAGGGGATAGTCTGGATGAAATCCAAGACCACCAAGTGTATGTTTGTCTGATAACAATGGACTGATATTTTAACATTAGTTCTTTGGATCTGGAGTTGAGAGTTTTTTCTAGGATAAGGTTGTTTGAGTTCTAGTGGGATTGGATCATTTTGGGAAAGAAAAGAATAAGGAGGGCTCATCATGCAAATTATGGGAATTGGCTGGCTATGAGAGAGTTTTGGTCTAGAGAGTAAATCTGGAAGAAGGTTGGCTTTTCCTTTTATGTGTTTGACATCGAAGTCAAAATTTGAGAGCCATTCTGCCCATCTGAGCAGTTGAGAATTTGGAATTTTCTTTTGTTTGAATTAGAGCATTTTGGAAAATGCTGACATGTCCATTTCGACGAGAAACTTGTGTCCAATGAGATGAAATTGAAACTTTTCAATACCACGTCTGATCGCCAAAATTTCTTTAGAAGTCGAATGATAATGTTTTTCTGCTTCTGAGAATGATCCACTCTTATATCCACATGTTTCTTTTCCCATCGTTCTCCCCCAAGAGAACTATTGTTGAGTATAGATCACTTGCATCAGTCCGCAATATTCTCCCTCCATCAATAGGAATAGACAAAGGTGGTAGTCCTTGCACCCTTTTCTTAATTTCTTGAACTGCCTTTGTTTGTTCTGAAGACCATGGTGTTGCACTTTTCTTTAACACGTTCTGCAATGGTCTGGTCTACCATGTAGTTCACAATTCCAAGGAACTGTTAAACTTCCTTTTTAGAGAGATCTATATCTGCAAATTTTAACAATTCTTGACCAACATGTGGCTGCAAAGAATACTGACCATCTTTAATATGCATTTCTAAGAAATCAATTTCAGAAACTTCAACGACCATTTTCTTATGGGAGCATCAATATAGATTAATGGTGACTCCAATATTGGATGATAAATCCTTGTTATAGCATTCTAAAACAATGAATGGATTGTTTTAAGACCAAACGACATAATAGTCCACTGGTAGTGATGGTTTAGGATACATAATCATGTCTTGTATCTTTCTTCCTTAATTCCCAGTTGCCAAAATCCTGCTTTTAGATCAAACTTTGAAAAGATTTTCACCTGAGATAAATTGGCAAATAAACTCCTTTTTATTTGGGAGAGGAAATTTGTCTTCAGCAAGGAAGTGATTCAACAGTTTGTGATCAATCACAAGTCTCGTATTCCCACGAACTTCTTCACTTCTTTTATTGACATAAAATGCTTGACACGTCCATTGAGAAGTAGTTGGTTCAATAAGACCTTCAACTTGTAATAGGCTTAACTCTTTGGTAGCTAACTGGAGGTGTTCTAGGCTCATTCCAATATGGCTGGCTTTGGTAGTGTTAATGTCTTCATTTCTTTTAAAAGGTAAGGTTATAAAGAAATCTGGGTTCTTCCATAAAGGATGAGTGCATTTAGTGAGGAAATCTATGTGAGAATATGCACAACATTCTCCAATTAATAGATTGGTTACATCATCAAGGTTGGTTATAGAAAAGTATGTGGTTGGCTATATGTATGATAAAAAGTAAGATTTGTATCCAAGGCCATTTGAAAGAAGAATAACACGCTTTGCCCACAACTGTTGGATAATGTCAAAACCAATTACAATATCCTTCCCTAGTATAGATGAACTAAGTAACTTGTGTGAAACACCGCATTCTAGAAAAAACTGAATTCTGACCGGCTTGCTGATCAACCCCGTTGAAAAATATTCATTATTAGCCACCTGAAAAATTTGCAAGTGTTCTTTCCACAAATTTTAAGGGAGAATAACTGGATTTAAAATCGAACATGCTGCTCCAATATCAAACAATCCTGCAACAGTTATTGGCCTTTCATATTTCCTTAGAAATATTTTAACTTCAATCATTGGACTGGTCGACTAAGATTAACGACTAGAATTCCATAGCATTCTTCTATGCTGTCATAATCACCATCATCATCAGAATCAAATTCTAGCACAAAAACAGTTTCAGGGGACTGTTCATCTTCTTCAGAAAACACTGATTCAAGATCTATTTCATCATCAATTTTTGTTGCTGCATAAATCTGATGTAGTATTCTTCCCTTCTTTTGTTGTGAACATTTTTTTGCAAAGTAACCCTTCTTGCCACAAATAAAGCATTTGTCTCCTTTCTTCTTTGTAAACTTCTTCTTGAAATACCATTTTCTTCGAGGAGAAGTTTTGGGAAAAAAATGGTTGAATTTGAATTTTCGTCTGTGATATTTTTTCTTTCCTGGGCAATCACAACTACTGTTGTTATGTCGACATTTGATTTTCAAATCTGGTTGGTCGCAAACTTTTTCAAGCTTCTAACCTGACCTGTTGTACTGATATCCTTTAAAAACTCTCTTTGATTATTGAGTTTTTTCAAGGTTCTTTTTACACAATTATAAAGTTCTCCAAACGAAGTGGTTCCCAATGATTGTCCTTTTATCTCAATCATTCTGAGTGTCTCCCGGCCTAGAGGCTGTGGTATGGATTCCAGGTAGGCTTGCTTTATGTTGGTATCATCCATTTCACCAAAAAGATAATACCGCCTGGTAGCATTATGAAAATGTTTGTCCAAATCTTTAGAATTGTAAGAATTATTCCACAAAATTCCCAATACAACTATTCCATAAAAGCATCAATTATTGGGGAACTTAAGTACTAGATTTGGCGATATTCACCAAGAGCATCATACCAGTCTTTAAGGAAATCGGTAATTCTTGTCGAGAAAGATTTTATGACTACCGAATGAGTCATGTTTGGCCTTTGCAATTCTGCTGAACACTGTGCTTTCATTTCTTGAAATCTTGCTTTCCACATATTTGGGGGAATATCATCAAAAGTGAATTTGGTTGTGAAAGTATTGCTTTGTGAATAGTAATTATTCACAACATGAGTGTCAGCAATTTCTTCATCAATTATTTCTGGCTCATCAATGACAAGTTGACTTGATTGTGGTATGTCAGTCATATAGAGAGGAGGACGATCCTTAAGAAAATCATCTGAGGACTCTTCGGGTTCAGTACTGGTTTCATTTGTTATGGTTAAAACAAGAGGCATGCGAGGGGAATGATTTTGGGCTTTTTGTAAGAAAGTGGTGATGGGGTTTTTTATCATCATTTGTGGTCTTTTTTCTGGATTTGGTGGAGGCATGGCTTGTGGATTTTGTAGTGGTGGATTTTGTAATGGTAATTGTGTGGTTTTCTTTGTAGCAAGAGAAAGAGGTTTTAACTTCGTTTCCCTTTCCTCAGGAGTAAGTTGTAGATCCAAAAGCTCCAATTGAATACATAACACCTGAAGTTTGTGAAAAATGAAAATACAAAGTTGGGTAATATAGAGTAGAAGGTGGGATCATAGAGTTGTTTTCAAGGGTAGCAAGTTAAGTTACGAGGTTTCTTATTTCTCTTTCTTGATCTATTGTAGGAAGACGATATTCTAAAAGATTCATGATTTCAACATAAAGGGTTTCAATTTTTTGTTTACGGGCTTAGAGAGGGGTTAACATTGTTTGAGCTTGTTGTTGTAGAGTCCTTTCAATCATTTGCTGACTTTGATCAATTTTTCTCATCAATGAATTTTGATGAACTGCATTTTCTGACTGCCGTTCAAAACTGCTTCTGCCGCTGAAAGCTGGTCAACTGAGCCATCTGATTTCCTGGATGTAGGATTTATAATTTTCCAAAGTAGATTGCTCTTTATCAAAAGAGGTCAATGGAGGAAATTCTTCTAGTTGGGGCAGATGAAACATAGCTATAGGCATAGATGTTTGTGGAGATGGATGTGGACTATTATCCCAGTCTCATTTTTTATGCATTTGACTGCAATCATCATCATCATCATCCCATCAAGTAGGAATGCTAGGTTCATCATTTGTAGGGAAGTATATTTGACATAATAGTTAAATTTTCTAGATGGTTCCCCTAACAAATCAACTCCTGCAGATTTATTTTCATAGGCCTCATGCAGCATTAGCTGGCTCTTCTTCTCCTTTTTCTTCTTAAAAGATTTATCATCAAATAAATCTTCCTCATCACTGGTACACTTTGCACAAAAACATACATACCAAAAAATGTGTCTTGAATCGTTAGATCTACAGTAAACCATTTGTATCAAATCCATAAATAGGAATTTCTCCATTTGAAAATGCAAACTGTGTAGGAAAACAGGGAGGCTTTTTGGCTGGAGACTCCTTCTGAAACATGA
The DNA here is from genome assembly GCA_903798335.1 of Fraxinus albicans. Classification (NCBI taxonomy): domain Eukaryota; kingdom Viridiplantae; phylum Streptophyta; class Magnoliopsida; order Lamiales; family Oleaceae; genus Fraxinus; species Fraxinus albicans. The sequence continues at coordinate 6,318 of CAIGRM010132862.1, forward strand.
TTTCAACTTCACCATTTGACTTTCTTCTAAAATGATGAGTTGATGATCAGATTAGCAAAGAATCCTTTGATATCTGATGATGCTCATAACTAGTAATCCATGTTTGTGGAATTAACTTAATGAGTTGTGATATGGGAGAAATTTGTCTAGGAACATATGTGCAACTTGGTTGGTTTGTTCTCATTTGGATGAATAAAGCATCATTTGTGCCATGAGTAGCAAAATCAAGAGAGTGATTTTAAATTCTGTAGATCATCTGATAGTGAAGAATTGCTTCGTATGTCACTGTTGTTGGAACTGCACCAATGATCTGGACCTAGATCTTTAAAGCAGATAATAGTAGTAGATCTGCTATTGGCATGTTAAAATTTAGAAACATAGTAACGACTATTGTCCACGCTTTCAGTGTAGTTTCAACAGTGCTAATACATGCATGTTGATAATCAGCAAAATGTGTATCTAGGAGAGCTATTCTAGAAATCGTCAGGAGTCCTTTTCTTCCATAAAGAGCAAGTGCAATTCTCACAGCTCCAAAATGAAGATGGGTAAATCCTTCAGATAACCATACTTTTGGAAGATGAGACGGTAGATCCAAAGTGACAAACTGTTCCTTTTCAATAGCAGGTAAAACGTGTTGATCAAATTTTGATGCCTGGACATATTCTTTGATTTGAGATTTTGATGGTGATATAAGGTTTCAGACAGTTTCAGTAAAAGAGTGACATGGTTTAGTATATAGGGGAGATAAGGGTTTATAAAAGGTAGATCTGTAACTGACCCTTTCAGTATAAGGAAGATAGGATATTTCATGAAGGGAATCAATTTTAGAGAATTAGTTTTCCTAAGAGGATTTAGAAGACATGATTTACAAAATGTTCTTCCTAGTTTCTTTCAAACTAGATAATCTCAATTAAAGATAGTAAGAACAAGATAACAATATGGCTCTGATACCAATAGAGTGGAAGTGTGACAACCTATCTAATATACAGTATTCTAGCCCGAAACAAGACCTTCTTGGGCAACAACATAAGGCCCGATTTTTGGTATTACAAAGATCATCAAACCTCTATAACGGATCTTATGGTCTGTAATATCATTTTCTGATGTGCAGGATCTTCAGAGAGACAACTGCAGAGCATACTTTTGACATTACTCAGATCTTGCTTTTACTGTTCTTCATGGTGTTATCACAGTTTGTCAAGAGTATGAAAGAACAAACGAAAGATTTTAGAAATTCACAAGGATAGGAAACAAATTGTTTATTTCCTAGAGAGCTAAGCTCGAGATACCCTACAATGAAGGAAGATATCCCCTTATATAGAGGAGGGGATCCTTCATGTACAATAATGCACACGACACATTAGTACAATATTAGTACAAGTGGACAAATGACTTATCACTACTTTATCAAAGTAGGATAAGGTATCTAACACAAAACCAATAATTATACAAAACGACAAGAATCTTATCACTACTTTTGGTAAAGCAAGATAAGATACTAACACGATTACAATAATTTTACATGACAAACATCTTTTAAAAAGCAAGGAATCTACTTTTTAAAAGTTATTTATTATGAACGACAAAAATTTTAGATGAAATTTTTCACACGTGCCGAATCATTAAGGCATTCCAAGTGCATTGAAGATTCAATGATAGGAGGTGTCCCCAAAAAGTTTCACAATTTAATAGAAAATAATTAATCTGGATATAGACAAACTCAGTTGAAAAGTAAAAAAAATAAGCTTGAACAAATGAATTAACTGTTTTCTACAGTTTTTTTAATACAACATTCCGATAAACTTGTATTTTTACACAAACCAGAAAGGCTAGAGCATCACTAAAAAAAATCCTATCATCTTACATAATGTAGAGCAAAATTATGATAGACAAGAATTATGCAATTGCCCCTACGATTCGTAGTAGTATATGTGATGTTTGGAATTAGTCAAAAAAAACCCATGCATCAAACACATTCAATTAATCAGATTTTGTCAATGAATATAAAAATAAAAATCTAAAATATCAACAATAGATGAAAGATACTGGTATATTCATCAGTTAATACCCACCATATTTCATTAATAAGATCGAAAACGTCATATACAGTATGTGTGCGCTATATATCAAAAAAGAGGATTTATAAAGTAATCGACATAGAAAAGATTATTGCATACCTAATAGAACTGAGAGAGATTCCAATCGCACATATTAAAACTGACAGAATGGTGTGCACAATTCTAATTTTTTGGGGTACTATATGTTTCCATGAATTTGAAGTCAGCTTTGTTTCTGCACAGGCAACTAACGAAATATGTAATGTTAGCATACTTAAACTTCAGTTACAAATGAAAAATATGGAAATTATATGAGTCAGTACTTTCGCTATGAATATTATAGCATTGCAATTGGTTTAAAATCATTTTTTTTCTCAATTCACAAATGCAACATTGTTTCGCTCTATTTTTTAGAATTTATTTTTCTTCAAACTTATTTTCAACAACATATTCTTTCAATAAAATAATTATATACGTGAATCCATAATTTTTCTCTGTTTTTTTAATTACACATTGTACAAAAAATAATTTTTCACAAAATATATTCTCACAAATCTCTACCAAACAATGGTGAAATTAGGAATCAAAATAGAGCAAGTTAAGGTCCACAAGCTATCAAATTATATGAATTAGGTTGTCTAACTTTCTATCAAATGCAAAAATAAGACTAATATAAAAAAGTTGATTTCATAAACTTTTGTACGAAATCTGATTATGTATTGGAATTTGAGCGAATCTTTAAGAATTTCTCGAAGAGCCTTTTTAAACGTAAAATGCCATGTATTTTATAAAGTCAATCCTTGAGATTAGACTTCAACAGATTCTCTATTATAACTTTTCAAAAGAGCTAAACATACTCCATATTCACACTTCATGATGATTGTATTTAATATGTTGAAGATTATTTCTTACATTATTCAAGCCATTTTTGAATTTATTGACCATTGCTATCTAAATACAAATAATTCTTTGAAAAAAGTAAAATAAATAGCTTATTGGAGTGTACAATATACTTTATTTTAAATGATATTCTAGATTATATAAAAGATACTATTTAACCCCTATTTGGATTGGATAAAAATTAATTTTTTTTTAATAAAAGTCAATGGATTGTGGCTGAATAATTGTGAGTCCTATAAAATATATGGTTAAAATTAATTATTGATTTCAACTTAAATTTTAATCTAACTTTTTAATGGAACCAAACAGGGACTTACAAATAAAAGTATCTTCAAGAGACTTTCTATTTATAAAAAGCATTTTATGCATAATAGAGAAAATCTTTAAATTTAGAGATTTTTTTATGCACTCCAACAAACTCTCTATTTTGACTCTCTATTTTGTCCTTTTCAATGAACATTTATTGATTTATCCTCATCTCTTACTTACCATAATAATTTATATGTTAATGACCAACTAATTCAAATGTGATTTGAATAATTTAAATTGTGGAGTATTGAAATTTGTAATTTATTAAATGCAATAATTGTTAATTAAGAATAGAGAGTGAGTTGAACTTTCTCAATTTGGAGAGTCAAATCCATCTTTTATTTTAAAAAGTTAATATAGAGTCTCTTGGAGCTTATTTTTAAACATCAACTCTCTAAAATAGAGAGTACTTCGTATTTAAATAATTTGTTGGAGATGCTCTAAAAAGCTACAATATTAGAAAAACTTTATGAAATACATTTTAGTCAATAACTCAATTAGTAGATACTGTAATAACATTCATAGTTCCACTTTCATATCCATTAACTTCATTAAGCTCACTTTCATATCTAATAAAAGTCATATCACAGTCCAATGTCCATCAAGCAAAGCTATAAAGAAAATTTCTATACGCCAATTATCTCTGTCCAAGATTTTTACTTCTTTTTATCTTTTATTATTGTCACTGAATGTCTATTCTACCTTACAAAATATGCCAATAACATATGCTGTGATTGTATCATAGATATGATAGTATACAAACAGCATAGATTGAAATATATAACAATAATATTTTGTCCAAAATTTTAGCTTTGTAATGTCCATTCCACTTTATCATGCCAGTGGCGACACAGATGAGCAAACAAATATGCCAACTTCAAGATGTGCCAACAATGTGTCATCAAAGATTTTAGCATCTTTCTCTTCTTTAGTATTGTCAAATACATCCAGTAACATGTCAATAACGTCTATTGTGATTGTAATATTTGAGAGTATAAAAAGAGCCCCTTGATGCCTGTTTCCAAAAGTTGGCATAAGTGTTGAAATCCCCCCCTGAAAAGGAAATTCAACCTAGCCATTTCCGAACCTTTGATGTCTAGACATGGCAATTGTGCTACTTAGGGAGATGGTCATTAACTCTATGCTATCGAGGCCTAAACTTTTGATAAAATAGTACCTGAAGCAGGACAGAACCACCAACTTATGCCAATATGGAGACGTGCCATCTTTTCTTCTTTAGTATCACCCTGAGCTGTCCAGTAACATGTTAATAACCTCTACAGTGATTGTAATATTAGAAAGCAAAACAGCAGACCCTTGATGCCTTCTCCAAAAGTTAGCAAAAGCGAGTCGAAATTTCCCCCCTGAAAAGGAAATTCGACCCAGCCATTTCTGAACCTTTGATGTCTAGATAACGCGATCATGCTACTTATTGGAGATGATCATTGACTCTAGGCTATCGAGGTCGAAACTTTAAACTATCTGCTGTTCCTCCCACACTTAAACAAGCCAACAAGTTTCAGGCTACATGCCACAAGAATCTATTGCATAGAATCAAACCTGAAGCAGGTCAGTTCCACAACCTCCATCAACTTGAGCCATCCGACATCTCTGCTTTGGAAATTCTGCAAATGTAATCACAATGATAATTAAAACTCAAAGGGCCTAAGGCTTCATGTATTTAACATACAATAACAACAATAAACTATGCATTATTCCCAATAAACTTCAGTCTGCATTTACATGAAAGTTTCAAAATTTTACAATCAGCTACAATGATAGCCGCATATAATTGAAAAATTATTGAACCAAGAATAACCATAGAAATCATTGCTTACGACCAATTATAGCTTACAAAGATGCAGGCTGTTCTACACTCATATAGTGACCTACAAGCAAATTATCCTTAAAGAAAAACCCAAGTATAAATTGTAACGATCCGAGTCTCTATACCCCCCAAACCGTTAGCTTACGTACTGTTCGCTTTGGGAAGGTATACCCACTTAACCCCTCACGGCTTTTTATCGCATCCATCAGAATTTGAACTCAAGACCTCTCCAATTGGTACCAGGATTCAACTTAAATCTCTCATTAGGCAGAGATCTTGAGTTCGAATTTTGGGGGACGCAATAGAAAACTGTGAGGGGGATAAGTGGGCATAAGTCCACCCAAAACGAGCAATACGTAAGCTAACGGCTTGAATATAGAGATCCAGGAAGTTACAAAAAAAAGAAGATTCGAACTTAAAATTTCTGCCTAATGAGAGACTTAGTTGAATCTTGGTACCAATTGAACAAAGGTCTTGAGTTCGAATACTGGAGGACGCAATGGAAAGCCGTGAGGGTGAGGGTGTAGGTGGGCATAGGCCCACCCAAAGTGGACAGTACCTAAGTTAACGGTTTGGGTATAGAGACCCGAGTCGTTACACAAATACCTTCCACCCACATGAACAGATTTTAGAAGCAACTTCAAAAATTTTAAAACAAAAATGTGGTGACATAACTCCAATTTCTGTTTTATTTATGAAATGTCTTGTAAAGGACTCACACTTATTTGGTCAGCAAACATTCAATTAAATGTAAGAAGATTACAAATATCAATCAACTACTAAAATAGAACAGACTTCTCTAGAAATACGGTGGGACTTGCTAGGAGAGCTTGGGGACTGCCACAGGTGAAAATACAATCAGATTTACACATCATCTTTGCCAAAGTTCAAAGAATCCTCAATGACAGGAAGGGCATTGGTGGAATATCAGTATATATACTGTCAGAAAACTAGATAAAAATCCTTCCGACCTCAAGTGATCATAGCATCTAGCTAGATGGAGGGTACAGATATGGTATCAATCATAAGGAAGCACTATTCCTGCTTTTCTACAGAATATAAAAAAAATTCAGAGAGCAACAAGCAAAAATCACCAGGATAAACATGTTTAGAACCCACTTTAGTTGCCATTACTATAAGAGCTTGTTTGGGAAGGATTTTAATCCAATTAAAATTGAAAATATAGCCGTTATTAGGTCACACTCGTCTAATAAAAGTCAACAATAACGACTAGTTTTTAAATTTTAATCCGATTTTAATCTCTACAAAACAAGCTCTACTTATTTTGGCGTTAATCATTCCTGTTAAGAAAGGGATCTTACCATTAGTTATTTCTTTACCAGTGACTGCTCTCAAAAGTTGATACGCTCCTAATCACAGCACTTCGTAGACAAATGAAAGGAGGGGCCACGAGAATGTTCATTTCTGTCCTAAACAATAGCAAAATGATGTCTTCCTCAGAGATATAAACAAACCCAAAAAGATATGTCTTCCTAAGAGATATTAAACAAACTCTGAGTCTTAACTGTGAAATATGGCATAACATTTTTTCCAGAATTTGGAGGATGTTCCACATAATAACCCTTAGCAGGCACCAAAAATTACAGGAGAATGTTGTAAAATGACGTCAATGATAATGAGAAGTGCTTCCAGAGTTTGAATCTGTACTTTGCATAAGGGGACTGTTAATCAAATCAACTAGAAATGTGTATCAAGATGGATCATTTTTTGACAAAGAACATCCAACTGTTAATGCATATTTAGTTGGCAATAGCAAATCAATAGTGCAATAACTTGGCCATTTGAATTTCCTGTGCAAGTTTCGCAGCATCATTCCTGAGGCCTGAAAGATTAAGACCATTAACAACCGCCCTTTGGTCTGATCTAAGAATTCTCATCCCAGATCTAATACAAGATAGCAGAAGTTTAGATGCTTGATGGAACCTCCTTGCCATGCAAAGATTGTGGATTAAGGAAGAATAGGTAAAAGAATCCTTTACATCCATAGACTGAAAGATTTTCAATGCATAATCAATTTGACCAACTTCACACAGCCCGTTAATAAAGCAATTCATAGCAACTAAGCAATCAAATCCCATCATTTTCATATAGTTTAGGTGCCTTTTGGCACCATCAATATTGCCTGCTTTGCACAGACCATCAATCAAGATAGTATGAGTATACTTATCGTATTTCAATCCTCCCTCTTCTGCCGTATCCAGCAACTGGTAGGGATCTTCTAGTCTACCTTCCTTACAATACAAATTGATAAAAGTATTATAAGCCACTATATCAAGCTCATACCCATTCTTAATCATGTCTGTCACGAGTTTATTAGCATCTTGTATCCTACCCTTCTTAAGTAAAGCCCCAACAACTGTGCAATATGCAAATGAATCATATGTATATCCTCTATTCTTCATCTCGGAGAAAAATTCCAATCCTTTATTGAAGTAATTACGTCTGAAGCAGTATTTCATCACTGTAGTATAAGTAATTGCATTAGGGACATAACTTGAGTCTCTAAGCTCATCAAAAAGCTTCATTGCCGCCTTGAACTCTCCAGACTTAAATAGTCTATTGATCAGAATGTTGTATATCACTATCTCAGGAATATATCCATAACGCTGCAAATTCCTAAATAAGGTAAGGGCATTACTTATGTATCCGTTCTTGCAAAGTCCATTTATCAAAGTGTTAAACGTGGTTTCACTTGGAGAGATATTCTGAAGAATAATATTGTGGAAAACTCTGTAAGCCTCATCTGGTTTTTCTGATTTGAAAAAGCACTGCATCAATGTATTATAACTCCACAAATCAGGATCAATTTCCATATTGAGCATCTCTTCAAGCAGATCAAAACATCGAGATAATGAGCATTGCCTGTTGGCACCAGCCATCAAAGAATTATATGTAATAACATCTGGGTTTATCCCAGCTTCTTTCATTCTGTGAAGAATTGAGTAACCTGCATCAAACCCAACTATTCGACAATACCCAGTAATCAGAGTATTGTAAGTCACCACATCCGGTAGGACACCTAATCTAATACCATCAACTATAGCAGCTTCTGCTTTCTCCAACTGCTTAGTTCTGCAAAGGGAAGCTATAGATATATTCAACAATTTAGTTGATAATCTGTATAACATTCTTCACACCTACTCCAAAACCAGACCCACAAACCTGCCAAGCACGAGAACCTGGTGTCAGAATTTTTACACTATCTCATAGTTCTTGATCAACAACTTCTAACTAACCCAAAATTATGTAAATAAAATAAATAAGCATATAAACTTCTAACGAACAACGAGAACGCAAACTCAGAAATCAAGCTTAAATTCCATGCAATATGGTAAGTTCAAAAGTTTTGATAGGACAGGAAATTATAACCAACTCATCTTTAACAATGAGAATAACCACGTGTACAGCAATCCCACATTTGTGTAGTTAGAAGACATCGAATTTCAATATTGCAGTTCTTCCCACCTCTTGATTCTATGCAGCTGGACCGAATGCACATGAAACCGGATGATATAGCAATGATGAGCTTGCATAGCCAATTAAAAGTCCCATGTGGACTCGGCAAGTTGTCACAATGAGCATTATTTGTGGCAAATAGCTTCCTTCACCTGGTGGCAATCCAAATGTCAATTATATTATTCCACTCAGCACAGAAGAACAAGTTCCCACCTAAACTCTCAAAAAGCAATTAAAATAGAAAACCAATAAAGCCCCCAAAAAAAAAAAAAAAAATACAAAATTGAAGACCTCTATTTTTGGTCAAAACCAGTAAATTTGTGGGAATGTTACAAGAAACCCAAAAAAATAGTTAAAAGGGGGGGTTTTCCCCTCATAACTCTATCTGAATCTAGCAATCATATCTGAGTTAAATGTTTCATTGCCACCGAACTTTGTACCCTGTCACGGCTTACTCATCGAACTTCCAAAATTGTCCCACTAGCCATTGAACTTTACTCTGTTAATGTCCATTCCTCACCTGATGGAATCTGCTATTAGATATGGTGGACGAAAAAACGATGTGGTCAATTAATTGTCTCCAAATGTGAAGTTAATTTCCAAGTCAGCCTAACAAAGTTACAAAACACACATTCAGAACCGTGAATTGAAACACGCTTCTTACTCACAAACTTCAATTGAAATCAAATTCGTCCCTTTGCACGGAAATCAGATTCCCTTAGAATCGATCCCCAAACCCATAGGCAAATCAATTGATGTCACCCTAAAATTTCAACCATCATCTTCTCCGGCCATGATTCATTATAACCCTTTGAAAATCTCAACAACGTCGGGGCAATTTTAGAATTGTGCTAGAATCCTAGGAAGAGTTTGTGCCAGATCCCAAGGAAGAAGTAGGAATATTATTGCTGTTTTGGTAAGTGCATATCAACTGTTGAACATGTTGAGTTTGATTTCTGGTATTAAATAATTGTTTTTGTCTTAACAAAATTTATGAATTTGTCAACTGTATTTGTTTGAGCTCATGAGCTGTTCGCGTGTTAAAAAATCACCGGATTCCATGAGTTGTGCATTGTATGGAATTCGGTATATCATATTGTTTGTAGATTTGTGTGTTCTGTTAGCAACTTGTTTTTTTCACAGCCTAACCAATGAGTATTCCGGCAGCAATATCGTATTGCTTAAAACAATGTTGACTGTAATTGTTCTTGTTTTTGGAAAGTTTTGATCAAAATCGGGCTTCTTCTTCCACTTCAATAAAATCCTTGATTGGTGTGTACAGGGTGCCATTATAAATTGTTTCATTGGGCTGTAAACAGTGCTGAGGGGAGTGGACTGCTACAAGGGAAGTCTACTTGAGTCTCTGTCTGGTCTACTGCAGTTAATTTTAGTGGTGTCTCCGGGTTTTTGTCTTGGGTCACTAGCAATCAGTAGTAGTAGTATGGAACAAATAATATAGCTTCTGCTCATATATATGCATATGGGTATTTGTTTGCATGCACATGTATAAGTGAACATTTTGCCACTAATTCAGTAGTGCATCTCTGTGTACAGCCTTCACAGTATTTTTCTTGGGTATATATGATTCATCTTTACCTCCATGAACTGCAATGTGGCCATTCGATACATAGTACTGAAACATGTAGTTGTCTATATCACCTTACGAGCTTATACAGGCATGCTCCATATGTCGTAGATTATTCTCAAGATTTGAATGATGGCATTTCTATTCTTTCATTTCTTATTTCCTTCAATCTCATTGAATATGTCGAGCAACTTTATAATCGGAGAAAAGACTTATGAATGATGTTGTATTTTTTATATTTATGTAATCGGCAATAAATTCGGTTTAAATTATGTTTGGCGTATATTCATTTTATTGAATTTTGGCATACAATTATCTTTTGAATATCAATTGAAGTATTTATTTCAAAATGTTAGTCGTAACACTCATTAGCACACATTGAGAAAGAGAGACAGAGAGCTTCATTTTTGTTGATGGCAGTCATTGACGCTGCCACTCCACCGGGATGGGTACACATGTCCACCTTATTTCTAATCTCTGTACCAATTTCTCCCTCGACATATTCTCGTGTTACCGGTTTGTATATAACATCACTGAGGCTATTAATGGACATAGTTTGGAACAGGACATAGTATGTGACTTATCAAATGGAATGCATATGAATAAATATGTTGTAATTACTTGAGATCTATAATGCTTCTAATGTGCAGATTCAGTATATTCTATCTCCCATTATACCTGAGCAGTCCACGTATGAAAACAACAAAATATAAAGGGATACTGAAAAAGAGAACAAGGTGACTAATTCGAAGAATTCTTCTTTGTCTACATGTGAAGATATTCTAACCCTGTGAAAAATAAATTTCAACAAATTGTGAAATGAGGATTCCCAAGTAGTCATAACTCAGAGAATTTCATGAGTAATTAGTTTATTTCTTCCTCATCCAACTTCGAAAATGATTAACTACTTGAGGACTTCTAAATGCTTATATAGTAATATGAATATATATGACGGTAAAATTCGAATCCCACTCGTTTTGAGTTCTTGAAGAAAAAATGTAAAATTAGCTCACAAAACAAACTTAGTGCCAAATGCAAGTTGTACTTATCTTTCCTATAAGACAACCAAATCACAAAATAGTAACAGGATCAGTTTTGATGTCTAGTACATTACAATCTAACTTAGAATAGACAGGAGATTGCATCAAAAATTGCTTTTACTTGCTGTCAATTGAACTAACAATTTCGTGACTTAGCACCATGAGAACAGATATTCAGCAAACAATAATTCCACCCATTTAAGACAGTTTTCTGACATTAGTATCCATAGTAGAATCTTAAAATGTAAACCAACATTATTATGCTTGTACTCTCTATATAAGACAACATAAAACATAGACAGAAATCTCTAAAATGCGCACGTTTTCCAAATCCATAAAAATTCCACTCAAAAAAAGTAACTGTACAATCGCAATGCACAATAATATCAGCAGAAAGTTCCCCAGTCTACACCCAAACGGATCAAAAATTGCATTTCGTACGGGCTAAATCACAAATCCAATTGAAGTTCCAAATTACACGAACAAAAAAAAGGCTTTTCGAATTCACCTTCAACCGGTCGCACGCCAATGAGTCTTTGCTCGAAGTACAGAAATGAAATGGGTGCTGCTTCCTGACGCTTGGGTTGGCCTCTTCTAGTGGTTGCCAACAACGGGGTGGAGCTTGGGTAATTGATTTTCTTGATTTAAGGTTTCGAATGTCGGGTGGATTTCAAGGATTCGGTAGTTTTGGAGTGGAGCTTGACAGAAATCGATTTGGGGAATTTCTGGATTGGACCATGCTAGGCATGGTACATAGGGTGCACCCCCTCATTATGTACAGCCTTAGCCTTATTTGTATTGCTACGTACACGTAGCAATATTCTTTTTGGATTTCAAGGATGGAAAAAGCTACACTCTCAGAAATGGGTCACCACCTGGGTGACCGACCCTCACAAGTTGGTGGGACTGATGTGGGGCCCTACTGAAATAAAAAATGAAAAAAAAGCCTCCCCCAATTGTGTGTATTCGGTTGGGGGTGTCACACCCGCGCTCCCCCGGCCCCGCTCCGTCCCGTCCCGTCCCGTCCCGTGAAGCTCAGTCCTTCAAGGATTTGAGGGTTTCAAATCAATTGGGAAGGAGAAATGCTATACTATTTTTCCATTTTTACAGAAATCTCCACAGAAATACACAAGAAAACTCACATGGTGGCCCCACTATGTATTAAAAAATGGTCGCTTACAAAAATACCTTTAAAGTTAGGGACATTTTGAAAAATCATATGAAAAATATTTTGAAAGTAAAAAATACTGTAAAAAAAGTGACACAATGTTCCTTTTTAAAGTTAAGTATTACTTTTTTTATTAAAAAATGACATACAATCTCACTTTTATTA
>CAIGRM010132870.1:0-14830 GCA_903798335.1 Fraxinus albicans
ATAGTTACCAACAAACAATTACACCAAAAATGAAAAACAATGATACAATCTAAATTTGGAATTTACAAAAAACACTTCTTCTTCTTGCTTTCTTCCCTTTTGAAATCTGGACTTTGATAGAAGCGTAGACATTAAATAAATTACTTGAGAAATAATTATATTTGTGTTTTTATAATTTGATTTTTTAAGTTTAAAAAGATGAATTTTAAAATAAAAAAAATGTATTAGCGAGTTGGATCGATTAATTGACGAGTTGATTGCTTAAATCGAAATCAACACAATTCGACTTTATAATGGTTAAAATTAATTGAAGCAATCTGAATATTTTTTTTGTTCAAACTAACCCACGGTTTGATCGGTTTTCCGGTTTTCCTCACACAAACTTACAAGACAAATAGCCAAAAATCCCTTTTATTTATTTATTTATTATTATTTTTTTGGGGGGACTTAACTACCTAACAATATTACAGCAGTGGCTACGCAAAGATTTTTCTTCTTCATTCCTCTGCTACTACTGATCCCACTCTTTAATCCACCTTACTCCATGAAATTCCCTCCTCTCTCTAAGGTACTTCTAATTCCTTCATTCTCAGTTATATTTCAATATACAATGTGTGTATATATGTAAAGATTTACGTACTTATTATATACGTGTAAAAATTACGTTTCTCCAAAGAAATTTTGTGCGCGGTGTGCGTTTGCGAGCATTTCCTGTGAATTCAGTTTCTTGAACGATTTCTTGGTATTGTGAAATGCTTTCTTCTTTGTTTCGATAATCATTTTTACTTCCCCTATCAACTTATAGTAGCTGTAAGTTTTGTTTCCATGTACGATATGTAGTTTTATATATATGTATATACATATATCAGAACATGAGACTTCTGCACAATCACGCAAGTACGCACTAGTTGTATTATGGATGAAGATTTTTGTGCTTAAATTGGGCTTGTGCTTGACAATTGCAATTAAACTATGCACTGACACTTTTCTTGATTTTCACATATTCAGTGATGCGAAGCGTCATCATGTGTTTAGTACTGTGCGTTTACTTTTTTACATCTATTAATTTTGATATTAATGACTATGATTTATATTTTCAGGGAAATTTGGGGATTTGAAGAAAATTCTTGTGGGTTTACTAGATCAATTTACTGCTCTTTCTATTTCTTGATAAAAGAATGGCTAAACTTTGTCCAATTCCGTGTCTGATTACAATTACCTTCTTGGCAATCCTGGCATTCCCAACCTCGGCCTCTACAGATAAATCCGATGGTACACATTCAAACCAATTTTTTATTCGTTTATCCTTCTTGAATTTTTTTTTTTTTTTTTGCTGCATATGTTGTTCTTGAACGCTGTGGACAATGAGTTGTGTCCATTCATTCTGTATCAGAGTAAATTTCTTCAATTTATTTTTGATATTTTCTTAAATTTATATTCATGTTTGTTCTGTCATGTATCTTTTTTTGGTTGATGAGTGGCTGCTCTCGACTTTTTTTTTTTGTGGTAAAATGCAACTAAGCGTTACAAAAAATGGGGCCAGATGACTGAAAATCATACAAAATATAAAATTTAGGGTTACTTGAGCATAGAAGTACAGAGTTTTCTTGCATGGTATAATAGACATTGCACGATTTGTAAATTGTTTGTTCTTTATTATTCTGACTGATTGTTTTGTTCAGTTTCAAGAAGATATAATCATTTAACTTACAATATGCAGCCCAAGCTCTTAGAGATCTGTACAGGTCCCTGAACAGCCCACCGCAGCTGAAGGAATGGAAATTAAACGGTGGAGATCCTTGCGAAGAATCATGGACTGGAGTTTTGTGCTTTGGATCATCAGTAATCCACCTGTAATTCCATGTTCCTGAAGATAATCGAATGTGCAAGCTACTCAATTTTACCTGATTGCAATATTAAAACAAATGACATTTTCTTTTGCTTTTATCAGTAAACTCCATGGCCTAGAGCTCACTGGAACTCTTGGATTTGACCTCTCAAATCTAAGAAGTTTGAAGCAGCTGTAAGTAAATTCTTAGTAATGCCATTGCTTACTTCAGTAAATGGTATATAGTCCCGACCTTATTTCCTTACCACTTCCGTGCAATTATTTGTACTAGGGACCTTAGCTCAAATCACATTCATGGCGATATCCCCTACTTCGTACTTCCTAATGTCACACAACTGTAAGATAGCCCTATTTACTAGTTCTATTTTATAGACTAACCTCGATATAAATGCTATTACGAAAATAGTTCTCTGCCCTTTTATCTTTGATAAATACAGGAACTTGTCGGGGAATAACTTTAGCCAAAGCATTCCATACTCCTTAGTTTACATGAAACATCTCCGGCATCTGTAAGCAGCATTTTCCCTTACTGCTGAGTTTTGTTTTCTTAACAATTACAGGTTATCAGTATTGTTATTAAGTTGTGTTTGTTACCACGAAAAATGGTATTCCTGCAGGAATCTGAGCCACAACACTTTATCTGGACCCTTAGGAGATGTGTTCAATGGCCTGGAGAATCTAATAGAAATGTAAGATATTTTCTAGTTTCCTTACACTGAATGTGAAGTGTAAACCTGCAGCTGATGTTAACTAGAGTTCATAAGATGTGCATATCCCAGGGCTTTTAATGACCTTCCCTTGTGAAATTTGAAACCAAGACCCATTAGGAGGGTTTTGCATTTTATTCCCTTTTCAAGTTGACAGAGGTTGAATTTTTCTTAGTTCGAAAATTTTGATCAAGTCCCTTGAATTAGACACCACTTATCAAATGAAGAAGTTAAGACAACTTTTATTAAAGACTAGGTGAAAATTGGACTTGTTTTGTTACCCCTAAATTGCTGGCACCAGTTAGACTCGGAAAATCAAGCTCAGCTGGAATATTACAGAAATTTATTCTAGATGCAAGAACTTCTAAATTGTTTCCTACATTGCTTCAGTTCCTCAACATAATTATATTCAGATCTAAGCTATTGGTATATTACTGTGATTTCTGATAAATACATTCTGCTTTTCCAGGGATTTATCATTCAACAACTTCACCGGAGATCTACCTACGTCATTCAAAACTTTGACAAACCTTACAAGATTGTGAGTTTTTGTTTCTGATTAAGCATGACATGGATTATCAGTTCCCAACTACAACATTTTATCTTAAGCATTATTGCAGGTTCTTGCAGGGAAATGAATTTACCGGATCAGTAATATTCTTGGCCAATCTCCCACTATCTGACTTGTATGTTTACTCCAGAAAGTTAAAAGTTAGTCCAAACCTTCTGTTTTTGTTTCTGTACTCGTCATGTTCACTTTCAGGAATATTGAAGATAACCATTTCAGTGGTCTTATTCCAGAAAAATTTCAAGATATACACAACTTGTGGTAAGCTACAAGTCATCCATGTAATTACTTTCTCTGTTCTGATGCAAATAAAATCTATTAATGTCTCTTAGTCTTTGCCTCTTCATCTCTTTCCAGGATTGGCGGAAATCGGTTCAACAATGGATCAAACTATCCACCCTGGAATTTTCCTTTCGATACTTTGCCCAACGAGCAGAATATCACTAGTCCACCATCTACAAATTTAAGTACCATTGAAAGCTATCCTTCTCACAAAGTAAGAGGGCACAAGAAGAAGGGGCAGGGTGTAGCAGGAATAGTTCTGATGGTTGGAGGAGGCACTCTGATTGCTGCATGTGCAGCTCTTTTCATTTCAATTCGTATTCACCGATCACGTAGGGAAATCCTCAAAAGCTTAGGTAGCTGCGAAGGTTCAACAAGATCTTCACCAATCAGCATAGTCAGAGGTCCATACATCGCTATAAATATATGACAAGAATATTACTCAGTCCTCTCTCTTTTTTTTCAAGCAATAACTTGCCTGAATTGTTGATCAATTTTAAATCTACATATGTAGTATGATTCATTTTCGTTTCCATTTTTTACTCTCCTTTTTGCTTTGATTTATGTCGGAACAGATTATTCGTCCATGACTGTAGAGGATAGCCCACACGTGTCGTCATTCAGTTCTCCTCCAATGATTACCCCCTCTCATTTGCCCCCTATACGTTCTAAAATGATGAAATTATCTAAAAGAAAAAGCTTCTCTAAGAACAAAATATCAATGTGTGCAAAAATGTACTCCCTGTCGGAACTTCAATCAGCAACAAACAGCTTCAGTGAAGGAAACCTTCTTGGAGAGGGATCCCTTGGTTGTGTTCACAGAGCAGAGTTTCCAGATGGAATGGTACTATCTTGAACTATACAACGCAAGTTCCAGAACTTTTGGAGTCTCGTACTATCAAAATTTCTAAATTTTTGTTTCCATTTGCTAGATTGTGGCTGTGAAAAGCATTAATACAGTACCTCTGTCCATCATTGAAGAAGAAGAATTCCTAGATGTGATTCGGAATGTATCCCGATTGAGGCACCCAAACATAGTGACACTTCTTGGGTACTGCATGGAGCATGGCCAACATCTCCTTGTGTATGAATATATCAGAAATTTTTCTCTTGATGAGGCCTTGCATTGTGCCACGTACAAGCCACTATCCTGGGGCCTGCGGGTTCGAATTGCTCTTGGTGTAGCTAGAGCATTGAAGTAAGTTTCAATCGTTGTTGAACCTGCCCATTTAAAAACTTAATCTTTTAGAAACTAAAATTTTGTCTTCAACATACCCAAGATTCAATTTTTTTAATCAATGGCCACTAGTGTGCATAATTTTCATAACTAGGTGGTTGTGGCTTTGATACCATGTTGAACGATCACATCCAAAAGTTTGAACTTTTAGAGAGACGACGAATTTATTTATTAAGAATTTTGTCTCTAACAATCGGGTTCTTGTATTTGCAATTTTTTCTTGCCTGATCTTGTAGGATTATGGTCATCCACATTCTCTAACGGGGCAAGTGATGGCCTTTTTATTCTCTCTTCTCTGAAATTTCAGTTACATGCATTCCTCCTGCATGCCTCCCATAGCCCATAGCAATTTGAAGGCTTCTAACATCCTACTCGATGAAGAGCTCTTGCCCCACGTTTGTGACTGCAGCCTGGCTATCCTGAGACCCCTGACCAGTAACAATGTTAAGCTCAAGGTACATATTAACAGGTTAATTTCCATTACCATTCAGAATTATTTCCAGAATATTGTTTTTGACAATTTTAAGCATTGTATCACTTCAAAACCAAACATAACACAGGCTTCAGAAATGGCTATTGCTGATAGTGGCTACATTGTACCTGAAAATTTCCAACCTATCCAGCCTGGGATCGCTAACACAAAGGCTGATGTGTATGCATTTGGAGTGCTGCTTTTAGAGCTTTTAACAGGAAGGAGGCCATTCGATTGGTATAGTGTTTATTAGGACTTTCTTTTGCCTTCTCTTTATTCTACAATCTACTCATTCTTAACTTCCTGACTAATTACGTTTCTGTCAAATTTTCAAGTTCAAGACCATTATCAGAGCAATCCTCGGTGAAATGGGCTTCGTTCAGACTTCATGACCGTGAGTCTTTGGGACAGATGGTCGATCCAGTCATGACTGGAAAATTTTCATCCAAGTCTCTGTCACGTTTTGCTGACATCGTCTCCCTCTGTATTCAGGTAACTTGTATGACATTAAACATGCTGATATCCACAACACGTGGCTTGAGAAATGACCTCTTTGAATTTCTTTGGCTTTTTACTGAAATTGTGTTCTATTTTCACATAAAAAGACACATCTTTGATAAAGCACTTCAGAAATTGTGTTGTTATTGGCGGTCATGTGAAATTTGAACGACTGAGTTTCTGTCTGTTTGAAATGCATCAGCCTGATCAGGAATTCCGTCCCCCAATATCTGAAATCGTGGAGTCTCTGTCATGTCTGCTGCACAAGCCTGGCACAGCAGATGATGCTGAAGTTGACCCCTTCGACCGATCATTCCGTTCTACCAACGCCCGATTCTTTGGATCGCCAACTCTGAGCTACTACTCCAGCTGATTCTACTAGAGGTTGATTGTACAATGGCGAGTCTAGTTTTTTCCAGCGTCACATGTTCTACTTCTGTATCATAACTGCACTGAACAATTAATTCCAGTATTTCAGTGCAAGTAGGATAGGAATTGAGATATTAACCAGATAACTCTTGATACCATATTGTAGGGTATTATTACTGTACTGAACAGTTAATTCCAGTTTTTGATTGCAATAAAACAGGAATTGAGATTATGAACCAGTATAGCTTTTGATACCATATTATGTTAAGTGGGTTGCGTTGCTGGACCTTTTTCACCAATCCTGAGTTCGGCTCAGCCCACTAGGCGAGCAGGCCCATGCTCGCTTTGGGACGAGCCAAGCACGGGCCGGCTCACTTGAAGAAAAATGCGGCTTGACTCACCCCACCAGCTCGCCTCTAGGTGGGCCAAACTGAGCCGGATCGCACATGTTTATATTTTTTTATTAAATTTCTTTTATTTTATTTAGTTCCCGTCCCTGGACGAGCCAGCGAGTGGTTTGCACGGAAAAACTCAGCTTGGCTCGAGGCTCGTCCCACTTAACATCCTACCCTATTACATTAAACCTTTTCCCCATTGTAAGGCAAAGGATGCAATAAATTTTGATAGCATAATATCATATCATGAACTCAGCTTTTCCCCCTTATAAATTCCATCAAATGTGCTTGTTTAAAGGGTACCAGAAATGGCATTTTACTCGAATACCATTCTAGTAAATTCAACAGGGAAAAACCAGACCTAGTTGACGAGAGAAAATGATAACAAGCCTAGTTAATAATTTTACTTTATTAAATAGTCTAAAAGTTCTCTTGTCAAGGAAAATGGATACGTTTAACTCTATTCCCAAGGGACAAAATTAAAAAACAGAAATATGTGACAGCTAACAAACATGCTGTTGATCATTAGTCTTGACCAGTTCGCTGAATTATTGATAAAGGAAGGGCTTTTTGGGAGAAGAGTCATAGAGGTGCTAATTGGGTATTTTTTGAATTATTGACCTTGTTTTATCGATATCGGAGAGAAATGGAGTTGACTTGGTAGTTAAAGATGGAGTGTTTATGATTTCCAGGGTAGTAGTTTGCTTTTGCTATCGCATTTTCATTGCATCCCGCATGCCTAGTGTTGAAACAGCACTCAATGGGTAGAACAATATAACCCCTTCTTCCCGTTCGGCTTGTGGGGGGAAATCTCTTAAGTATGGAAATGGACCAAAATCTAACTATTTAGTTCTGGTTCGATCCAATTCGATTTCTTCAATTGAAGTTCTCAAATTCATTAACTAATGAACGTCTAACTATAAAAGTTCTCAAACTATAAATTCTTCAAAGTATCTAAGTTGTTTCTAATATCTTCATCAAAACGATTGGCATTGATGCTCATGATTTGCATTTTCAAGTTTAAACTAAATGCAACAATTTACATCAACTAGTTAACTATTGAATTGAATAAACATATCAGTCTCACTTCCACTTTATGTGAAAATGCTAACTTGAAAGGAATGAAATGATTACAAGCCCTTTATTAATGAAATACGCTACATGTATAGTCATTAATGGGCTGTAAAATTTACAGCCCACTAATGATTGTAAAGGTGACTTTTTTGTTTATTAATCCAAATTATATCTATAAAATTTAAACGATCCATTTGTCTGAGTTTATGAATAAAACTATAATGAATTGAATACGACTTGAGGTACTACGGTGATGTTTCGAAGAAAGAGTTAAATGGTTGCTCCATAACATAAGCCACTATTTAAAAATAAAAAAATATCGGTTAAAATGAAATTTTTTGGAACTTGATATTAGAAAGGAGAATTGGATCGTAACTAAGAGTCCGTTTGATTGCAAATGTGGAAAATGAAAATGGGTGGAAATAAAATGAATTTTAGGGAATTGAATTGTCTAGAAATTGTTTTACTGTGAATTATAATTAATTATGTTTGATTGATATAATTTTCTACCTAGAAAATGTTGAAAGTTTGGTGTTCGTTTGGTTTTGTTTTTCATGTAATTTGTCCATTAAAGTGATAATTTCTTTTATTATTGGGTCTAGAATTTGTTTAACTTGCCAAAAAAAAAAAAATATATAAAATTATCATACCGAATACCATTCATTTGGTTTTGTTTTGTATGAAAATTGTCAATAAAAGTGATGAATTTTTTTACCATTGGATTTAGAATTTTTTCTTATTACAAAAAAATAAAAATAAAAACCTGGAAAATGAAAACCCACCTAAAAGGTGGGAAAACAATTCCAACAAAAGGTGGAAAACGTAGAAAGTGAGAAAAAAATTTCCAGGTCAAATTAGCATGGAACTTAAAACATGAATTTTTTTTCAGAAAATAGATTCATAGAGGCCCTAATAACTAATAGGGTATTTGAGAATAAAGGAAAATTGCTATACTAATCAAGATGGATATCCAATCCAGTACATTCTGTTTGCCACATGGCAGAAACTGATTCACTCCCTTGAATTCCTTGGACCTTCGCGGCTATTAGCCAAGAATTTCTTTCTGCTGCGTTCTAGAGGAACAGAGATTGAGACAGTGGAGATATGGCAGGAATTGCTTGCTGTTGCTTCTCAACACTCTCGTCTCGGAGGTAATTTAACATTGTAAAAGCCATTTTTAGCAAAGCTGACTCGACGGAAATTACATACACGATCTTACAATTTTGAATTTGATACTGCATCGAGATAATTTTATCTTTATCTCTCGCTTTTATTTGTTTTGTTTTGGGGGATGATGTGGTGGGAGATTGTTAGAACTTTATCAATTTACTGAATTTTTATAGTTAACACGGTAGATGATGATTTTGAATTTCTTTTATCTTTACATAAGTCCAAATTTGATGTACTAAATTCTGTGAATATAAGAGCATCTTTAACTTCGTTTAAATTATAGACGCACAACTTAAAATTGCACTTCCTGCTCTTAGAATTCCATCAATTCATGAAATCTCAATATTTATGATAAATTAAAAGGGAATAGAGATTGGAATTTAGTCATCAAACACATGGAAGTTACAAATTAGGAATGTGGTTTCAGCAATTTGGGAACATCGTGGACTCATCGAGGAGGGATCGTGACAGGGAGACGACTACCTAGGCGAAATTTGGTGATTAAAGGAGAAGTCAATTATGTGAATGCTGAAGAAGCGAAGAAGCTCATAGCAGTTGAGGGATATGCAATTCTTGATGTTCGCGATAGAACTCAGTTTGAGCGAGCTCACATAAAAGATTGCTACCATGTCCCCCTTTTTATCGAAAACCAGGACAATGACTTTGGTATGTCTAGTTCGCTCTGCTAGCAGTTTTTCTGCCTTATTTTACTTGTCTTATTGTTTACTTGTATGTTTTGGACAGGAACCATAATAAAGAGGACCTTACACAACAATTTTTCGGGTTTATTCTATGGACTGCCTTTTACTAAACCAAATCCTGATTTTGTGCAATCTGTTAAGAGCCAATTTTCACCTGAAAGCAAGCTTTTACTTGTTTGTCAAGAAGGACTGAGGTATGTTTCTTGGTTGTTAGCATTGCTTCCGACTTGTTGTGGATTCTTGATGCAAGGGATTGGCACACTGCGCTAAAAAGTTAAAGCTTTTTAAGTGCAATACACCAGAATCAAGTCCGAGAATCCACCTCAAGCCCTTTACCTTTGGGCATTACCCCTTTCAAACATGCTCTTACATTACTTCTTGTATGTTTTTTAATTTATGCTATGTTTTACGGTTTTAAGGGCTCCTGCAGCTGCCGACAAATTAGAGAAAGCAGGTTATGGAAGCATAGCTTGCATAACATCAGGGCTCCAATCTGCAACACCTGGTAAATTTCTAATTCAATAGCCATATCTATTAGATTACACCAGGCCTAGTGCAATAATCAATTTGTATCCAGGGACGTTCGATTCTGTTGGTTCCACTGAGCTACAAAATGCAGGCAAGGCTGGTTTGGTTACCATTCAAGGCAAAATTTCCGCTGTTTTAGGGACTGTTCTCATCTGTAAGTGCTCAAAACACACCTGTGCTGTCAACTAATGTGTATCAAACATTTCCTAGATGTTTTCGCTTTCTTTTTCAATATGCGAATCATTTTGCTTGAATGGTGGACTTCTCAGGTGCATTTCTGTTCATTACTTTCTTCCCCGATCAAGCAGAAAAGATCCTCCAGATGGCCCCTTCAAGCTAAGCACCGCACACTTTGTACCAGGTTCTTTCCTGTGAATTGAAGGAATTCCAATTTTTTGCATCGAAAAGTTTAGATGGTTTGCAACCCCAACTGGGAAGGTGTAGAATACACAAAGATCTGTAGATGATGTAATTTGTGATCCAAAAAGAAAAAAATTGTGATCCAAAAAGAAAAAAACACAGTGAGATTACTCAGCAATTTATTTTGAAGTAACTATGCAAGAATATGAATATGATCTTTAGTTAATTCTACAATGCAATTGAGGACTAATTTTACATCTGAGCTTCTGTGCTGCATACTTCAGTTTTATAACTAGTCGCATTGGTTATGTTAAGCTGAAAATTGCATGCAATTATCAAGCTAGCAGTAAATGATAACCTTGAAATAAAAATTTAAATTTTACATTATAACGGGGTCTACCAGCTCAATACCAAGCAACAATTATCATTTTTATCCTTTAAAATCCAGTACTCACGTCTTGCAAAATAGTTATGGAATAAAAGATGCTACGATGTTTCTTTTTCAAAACATGGAATTAAAAGTGCAAAAATATGTTTCTAATTGCAATCTACACGATAGTTCAAAAGTCTGAACAGATTTGATGTAATTGGTTTGATAATATCAAAGTCCCAGCTGCCTCCAGAGTCAAAAACTAGCAAGATGAGCTTGAACTTGTTGAAGATCAATTCGAGGATAAAGCGGAATGTAAAACTTTGACCTCTATCACTCCAGTAATGGTACAGCATTTTTGCACTTATTCTTGTAAGCAGTATAGCTGCCGGATGTTTCCTGAAGCTATCAATTCATACAAACATGGTAGTTAGAATGCTTCAAATCGACTCGGTAATTATTCAGAAGGAAATAAAACTATGTCTACATCTTCCATATTACGAAGTTTCGTTGTTTTAGTTGATTATCGTATACATAAGCACCTGCATTTGACAATATGCAACGTATTTTGCGTGAAAGAGGGCTTAGAAAGTTGACTTAACTGTGGTGAATGACAAGCTTCTATGTCTTCACATACATTTAGAATTTGGGAGTAACCTAAATTCCTTGTTGAAGTAATTGAAATCTTTTAATTGAAGTGCACGTCAAGATGAATTCAAATTGGAATGCTATTGGAGTCTTATTCAAGTTGAAATTCTATTTGGAAGCCCATTGAGAGTTTAGCTTGGAAAAGGACTCTGAGATGAAAATAACTTGGAGCGAAAAAAAAATGGGAAGGACAGAATGTCTAGCGTCGTGGTGCCGACACCCCTGCCTTTTTTTGCTCTGAGTCCCAGGACACGAGGATGGTGGCACCTGTGGTGTTTTTAATTCCATTTTTTCGGATTTTATGTTTTCTTCTTCATCTAGAACTCCAAAAGAAGATTCTTATATATATATATATATATATATATATATATATATATATATATGATAGTTGGGTCTCGGTGATTACTAGAACTTCAGCTCAATTGTATATTTCTCCATTATTGTTCATGAGTCAATAAAATCTCCAAATTCTTCTGCCATATTTCTTGTCTTTTATTATTTTTTTTTTGTTTACGATCATATACTTCATATTTTGCCATACAATTTCGATATTTCAATCCTGAATTACAACAAGTGGATTGGAGAAATATATAATTTTTAGCAAGTGGTGTTATAGCAATCCCGTCGATCCTCAACAAGTGGTATTAGAGACAGGTTCAGCAGTTCCGCAGAACGCAAGGTTTGATTTGTTCAAGGTTTTTGTTCTTTATGACTTCCTTGAAGTATGACATCCACTTTTGGATTGGAGCACCAAATTCACGCCGTGGCAGGTTAAGGTGCGAACAGTACTCGTACAGATGGATTTGACAAGATGCCCGCAACTTTCACCTCGAAAGAGAAATTACGGGGGCCCAAAATCAACGAGCCCAAGCAAGTATCCATAACAAATAAATATTGAGTTCAAAGTGAGATTCCAGGTTTTATAAACAATTGCATAAGAAGGAAATGATTAATGACCATGAAGAATCATTATCACCCATTCAACGCGAAATCCATTCACTCCATAAGTACCAAAAATTTATTGTATTGATCTGGGTCTAGATGGGTAGCAGATTCAGCTTGCACATCTGAGACACCAGCTGGATGGGATATGCATCATGTGAATCAACCATTCCAAGTGCCACGGGAACATCCCACCTGTTGATGCTAGGGTCAACGCCAACTTGATTCATGTGGTCCTCCAATTGTGAGTAAAATGTATTATATGTAACCACCTATAAAAAAACGAGAAAAGGGAAATATAAATGAAATTTTTCGTTGAACATGATAAAGAGAATACAAGTAGCAAAATAAATTCAGTGAAGTATGCGTACTTAAAACTAGGTTGGATACATGTAGTACAGAGATTAAGCAGAAACTTCACATGCACTGGAAATGCGATAAATACCAGTAACAGCTGAATATTGCAAGCGATTAAGGAATGCTATCAAGAATCCTACAGGTACTTCTGAAAATTCATTTATTCTTTTGAGGAGTACAAGTAGGACTGGGCCCGAAAACCACAGCCCGAAAAATTGACCCGACCCAAACCGAAATGGGTCGGGTTGGGTCGGGTAGAATAAATTTAAAATAATTGTGGGTCGGGTCGAAACCGACCCAACCCACTAAACCCTATTGTTTCCTCACGAGTTCACCCATTGAAACCCTTTTGCAGGTGCCTTCTTCCTTCAACACTTACCTCCGACACTTTTCCACGATCTTTTAGCAGGGTAGGGACTCTCGACTTCGTCTTCACCGGAGCCAGAGCCCGACCGAACTCCAACAAAGCCGGCTTGTTAAGGTCGAAATCTCGGTGGTGGGTAACGGTGGATCCAACTCCTTCCGATGACATCACTGCACTATTACTGTCGGATCCTCCATTTTTAATGGGTGCCCACCTTCATAATGGCCCCTTTTGTGACCCCCCAAGGCTAGTCTAGTGGGGAAGCACTTGTGGCAGATGGAGCACTCATGGATCCTCCCATGAGTTCCTTTTCTTTTGAGAGGAATAAAGATTTTGTGATACTAAATATTAATTGGTACTGCTTTATGGAAAAATTAAAATATCCACGTTTTTCTTCTTCATATTAAAATTTTTGACGTTCTTGAATTCAATTGAAGTGATTGAATTCTAAAAATGCGTGAATACATCTTTTTTGGTGGGCTAATTTAATGGCATGTTTGTCTCTGCAGTTCTTGTTTTCATGCAAATCATAGATTATAATCTTAATTTTAATTGATTAGGGAAAATTACTTATTTCTTGTTTATGGTCATGGTCTTATCAAGCTTGTACACAAGAAGAGGTGAACAAAGTAATGGAAATGGCAAAAGTTGCACAAAAGGCAAGGGCAAAAACTCCGTTCTGGAAGCTTGTCGAGCTTCTTCACAAAGCAGCAGCTATACTGAAAGAGAACAAAGCTCCAATTGGAGAGTGTTTAGTGAAGGAAATTGCAAAACCAGCAAAGGATTCTGTTACTGAGGTAGCTATTAACTTCTACTAAGTTAAAATGCATATTGGTCCTGGAATATGACACAAAAAGGAGTTGGAGTAGTAGTAGCAGGGTGAGTTTAGGGACTTCATTAAATTAGAAAAAATGTATACATTGGTCGGTTTGAAAAAAAAAAAAAACTTGCTGGACCTATCTGACCCGATTCGAGTTGGGTTGATTTAGGGTAGGATTCAGGTCGGTTTGTGAAAGAATCTAAAACCGGGTATATCGGGTTGATTTGGGGCAAACCCAGCCCGACCTATTGCCTACCCCTAAGTACAAGGTGTGTAGGTCTTCGATTAATATTCCATGCATTTTGGAAGTATTACCACTTTCTTTCATATTAACAGACTACAGAACTTGTAAGTAATAACCCATCCTACAGATAGAAGAAATTAACCAATTAGTAAGTGGATTAACACCAAACTACAAAGAAATCGATAGATGAAGAATGGAAATTAAAATGAACAAAAGGGATACACCAAATGTTGGAGATAATAGTAGAATCTCAGAGGCACACTAAGGTCGAAGAAGATTGCACACAAAGGCATAGATGGTTTTCACCTTCTTCCAAGAGGCACAAAGCAAAGTAATTTTGGTGTGTTGAAAACTGAGGCCAGAGACTCCAATTTATAGGTAGGAAGTAAAACTGAATTTTCAAGAGTTTCTCACAAAGATAGACTCCTCAAGATATGAAATTAGTTATCAAGGATAGATATACAGAGGATAAGGATACCAAGTGCATCCAATATGTTCTTCAAGGTTATCTTCCAAAACGGGTATTGAGCACCAAACCCTAATGGGCTGATTTCCTCAAAACACCCAACACAATTGGGTTCCAACTCTTTGTGGTGTGGATTAAATGATATTCTTCAATCATGGGCTTATAGCCTATGAAGTTAATGGGCCACTATTTTTCATCATTGCCTAGGGGTTATCTGGACATCACTAAAATACCCAACAACCTCCACCTTGATGCCAAATCAACCTGCAAGTTAGATAAGTTAACAAATAGTTTAAGGGAAGAGACTTACAAATTTGTACCGATTTTTAGAAGATCAAGGCAACTTCTAAACTTTACCAATGGAAACACCTTAGTTCCCATGTTTGCAGGATTATATTCTGAAAGGACT
>CAIGRM010132890.1:0-12197 GCA_903798335.1 Fraxinus albicans
CAAAACACAAAACAAATTCAAAATACAAAACACAAAACTGAAACACGAAGAGAACGGTCCCTAAATCTTTGTGATTTTGGTTCTTGTAAACAATGTGTTATAGGAAAACAGGTCATACTACCTTTTCCAACTGAAATTCATAAATCCAAACAAATATTAAAATATTTACGAGCTGATTTGCGGGGTTCTGTTGTTGTGTGCACTTTATTTGGTTTCAGATATTATTTACTGATCATTGATGATTTTTTAAGGGAAATTTCGGTTTTCTTATTAAAAAATAAAGATGAAACATTTTCTATTTTTAATGATTGGAAAACTCAAATTGAAAATCAAAATGATTATAAAATAAAAATTTTAAGGACTGGAAATGGCTTGGAATTTTGCAATCATGAATTCAATTATTTTTGTAAAGAACGTGGTATTTTGAGGTATAAAACTGTCACATATACTTCTCAACAAAATGGAATAGCCGAAATAATGAATAGGACTTCATTCAATAAAGTTAGGTGTATGTTTTTGGATTTTGATTTGCCTAAATTGTTTTGGGTGAAACTTTTAAAACTGCTACATATCTTGTTAATAAAAGTCCTACCAAAACTTTAAATTTTGAAGTACTTGAATCTATTTGGTCTAATAGTTCTGTGAAGTATTGCCACCTAAAATTATTTGGTTGTGCTACATATGCTCATTAAAATATTAGGAAATTAGAATCTAGATCACTTAAATGTGTTCTAATGTTAAAAGCTACAAATTATGAGTAAAATAAGAAAATGGGTATAGAGTCATTGTTAGAAAAGATGTTATTTTCAATGAATCTTTAATGTCATGTTTAGAAGGAAATCAAAATGTATTGACTGATAAAGATGTTCAAATTGAGGTGGAGCATTCTCAAATTAAGCAAGATACTCCTATACCTGGAGTAGATGAAATTGGTCTCAAAGAAAATATTTCTATGCCTGAAACTAAAAATAATCAAGTAGTTGATCAGTCTGACAAATCTGATTATACTACTATTCCCTTTGATGAGTATCAACTCACAAGGGATAAGAAAGGAGGCTGATCAAACCTTATACTAGATTTGACAATGATAATTTTGTTTACCTTTTCATTTATCAAGAATAGTTTGAAAATAAGCCAAACTCATATGATGATGTCATTAGATGTAAAGAAAGTAAAAACTGGATAGCAGCCATGGAATATGAAATGTCTTCACTTCTTAAAATCAAAACTTGGGAACCTATTAAGAGGCCTAAAGGACAAAAATGGATTGACTGTAAGCGGATCTATAAAGTAAAACAAGAAGAGATGGTAAAAACATTAGATATAAAACTAGACTTATTACAAAAGGTTTTACTCAAAGAGAAGGTGTTGATTACACTGAAATTTTTTCTCCTGATGTGAAATATACTACTGTTAGATGCTTGCTTGCGCTTGTTATTAAATCTTTATGGGAATTTAATCAATTAGATATTAAAACTACTTTCTTGTATGGTGAGTTAGATGAAATAATTTACATGAGGCAACCTATTGGTTTTGAAATATGTATCTTGATAATATTGTTTGTCTATTAAAGATATCCTTATATGGTTTAAAACAAACACCTAGATAGTGGTACAAAAGATTTTATACATTTGTTCTAAAACTTGGTTTTAAAATAAGTCAATATGACACTTGTTTGTACAGTAAAGGTGATGGAGGTAAAAATTCTATGTATCTAGTTCTTTATTTGGATGATATATTGCTTGCTAGTTGTGATAAGTATGAGATTTATAATATTAAATTGAAATCTGAATTTGATGCGGATCTGGAAAAATAAAGAAAGAGACTTGCTATTCTTGAATCAACATGATTATGTCTGGTTAAAGTTTTGAAAAAAATCTAACATGCAAGACTGTAAACCTGTAACGTTACCTCTTCCTAATCATTTTAAGCTATCTTCTGAATATTGCCCTAAATTAGAAGTTGAATATTCAAGAATGTCTAAAGTTCCTTATACAAATGCAATTGGTTCGTCATGTATTTGATGATTTGTACTATACCTGATCTTACATTTAGTATTAGTATATTAATCAAATTTATGAGTAACTTCGAGGAAGAACACTGGAATGCTTTAAAATGGTTATTAAGACATTTTAAAGGTGTAACTAACTTGTGTTTAATGTTTAAATCAAGTAAAGATAGTGTAAATTTAAAGGGATATACAAATTCTAATTTTGCTGGAGATATAGATAATAAGAGATGAACTTTATCCTATTTTTATGCCTATCAGCTTCATCATGTTAACTGGAAATCACAACTTCAAAATGTTGTTGCTCTATCCTACATAAGCAAAATATATTGGTGTTACTGATGCTATGAAAGAGGGAATGTGGTTAAATAGTTTATTATCTGAACTTGGCTTTGTTAATAATCATGTTATACTATTTTCTGATAATCAAAGTGTTATTCATCTTATCAAAAATCCAATGTTTCATGATAGGACAAAGTATATTGATGTTAAATATCATTTTATAAAAGATGTTATTTCAAAAGGGATTCTTAGAATTGGTAAAGTTACAACTCAGCTTAATCCATCTAATATGAGTACAAAAGTGATTCCTTTAAATAAGTTTGTTAACTGCCTGAAACTTATATATGTTGATTCTTTATAATGCATGTACACGTATTTAGAGAAAAAGAAAAGTGAAATTGTAGTTATGCTCTTGGTTGAACTATAGTATCAAATTCTGATAGCAAGGTGGAGAATGTAAGATTCGAATTCTGGTCCGAATTTTGGTGCTTCCAAAATTTGTGTTGAAGTCGTGTTTATGGTTATTACAACTTTATTAATGATGCACCTTTAAATGGATTGAGATACATGGTTACATCTTGGTCTCTCTTTTATTTTATTTTTTCTAGATGGTTTCATTATTAGTGTCGTTTCACTTGGCACTCGTTTGAGGGTTTTCATTCTGGCTGAAGGCTATGGTTTTGAAGGAAATTCTCTCGTCTGTCTAGAGTTCTCTCTTCTGTTCTTCTTCTCTCATATTTTTTATTTGAGACTTGCGATATGTAATCTTGAGCCCATGTTTTATGATATTCTGAGTGAATATTTATAAGAGAGTTTACATTCTCTAAGTTACTTCTTTAGTAGGTTTGTAAAGATTCTTGGTGATTCTTTGTGGATCGATCGTTGTGTCTTTGAAAGATAAGTATTCTTGTACTATCTCAGTGTATTGATTAAACTTTTGTAACCTTCGTTGTCATTTTGGGCTATATAGTGGAACCGAGCATAATCCAATTTATTGGATGCTCAATGGGAGATGTAGGCGTTACAAGTGGTCGCCGAATCCCCGGGTCTTAGGTCAAAAGCAATCGCTTGTGTTGTCTTTAGTTTCTGCACTTTTATTTTCTATGAGATCGTTTTATTGTTGCTTCTCAACGTTAATATCGTGTGTTCCTGGCCCTATAATTTTTCTTATTGGAATGGTTAACAATTCATTAAGTTATCTAGCCCGTCCAACTCAAGCCTTTTATAGAATTGTGAGGCCGAACAAGGCCACATGCACAGGCTCAGGCTAAATACAGCATAAGCGTTTGGTTCCCGATAAATTTTTATAACTCCATTTATATCACATGATTAATTTTTTTTAGATCCACATATTAGATATAAAAAATTTAACAATCTTCATATAGTTGGGGCTTTGTATATTTTGGATTGAGTGAGGACATTTACTTTATGGTGTCAAAATGCACTTTTAAACATTCATGCATCTTGCATATATTTGTTTCCTCAGCCGCATTTGCCTTTCTAGTCGAATTGACATTGTAATTTATGAGTGGGGAAGAATGTTGTTATATTGTTCCTTTTCCTTTTTTTTTTTGCTCGAGTTTATTAATTTTTAGCCTAAAAGTCATTGGGAGAATCACATGGGGTGATCGCCCCCACAACATTTTTAAATTTTTCTTTATGTACGGGATTCATATAAAATATTATTACACATAATAATTAAAACATTTAAATTTTGTCTCTCCAATAATTGTTCATTTTTACGTGACAATCCTGACTCCATCACTACCCACCATATCCACGTGTAACTTGCTCATGAATATATTTACAGATGCGGAGAACTAGGTTAACTAAAGGTTTCTCTCTTCCTAGAAAAAGTTGGATTAAAGTTTAACTTGATTCAAACCGATTACGACTTTTTTTGCCTATTCGAAAGTTAATTGAAACACTCCATGTGATCACTTAATTAATTATACCCAATTATTCATTTTAACTTTTGAATATATCTGCTAGATGCTAGAGAAAGAAGAGAGAGAGACCATTCTTAAGAGGAAACATAAATCTTTTTTTTTTCCTTAATTGAAAGCGATATTAATGTAGAGTTTGACACTATTCTCTACTTATTAATTCATTTAAATTCGACGTATAAAAATTTAAAGAGGTGGCATAAAGTGAAGAGATGTAAACCTTACTTTCTCTCAACAAGAGAGATATCATCATAAATATTTGTACTTCTGTAGTATGGCAAGGTTTCTTAGTCAAGCCGGGTTCAATATCCTGTAGAAAATTGACCATGACATTAGAGAAGAAGAAATGTAAAGTTTTTTCCATTAATAAAGTTCACATCTGGTAATAATTTAGTTTCGATTTGAGTTCAAATTTAGCAGGCTTTAAAGCATCCTGAACTAAATTTTAGATGGTGTAATTGTAGAATTATATTCCAGTATGAGGTTTAAAATACTCGAGTTTAATCTCTTCATTTTTCACCTAGTACCAATTTATGTAATAATATTTGGAGTCGGAAACCTGTTTGGACATGCAATTTGTGAGAATGTCCTATTTTCGTCAATTTG
Source organism: Fraxinus albicans (assembly GCA_903798335.1). NCBI lineage: Eukaryota > Viridiplantae > Streptophyta > Magnoliopsida > Lamiales > Oleaceae > Fraxinus > Fraxinus albicans. The sequence continues at coordinate 4,843 of CAIGRM010132890.1, forward strand.
AAAAATCTTTTTATTTCAAGTGCCATTAAACTTTCATCTCAATGATCACTAGGGAATCAAAGACGATTCAAACAACTTGGGTGAGTGAGGAAATTGTTTGAGGTGGTCCTTTCAAGAATAATCATAAATAAAAAAAAAAAAACAATTTAAATGGAAAAAATTATTATTGGCTAAAACACATATGGTACCTGACGAAATCCAGTATATTTTGACTGTTTGGATCGAAATAGTGACGACCATAACCATCGGCGATTATCGACAAAATGTCATCTAATGGTGCTTATGTCGTTGATTGCCTCCAGCAAGACATATATTTTTACTTCACTTTTTCAACATTTCATCGGCAAAGAAAGTAAAGAATAATTTTACTACATTCCCTCCATCACTTGTGTCCCTTATTGTGTTTCTTATGATAAAACTTAGATCCATATTGTCATGAATTTCATATGAACTTATATTCAAACTAGTTTCTAGAATTCAATGAATCGATCTGGAGGGAAATTTGCACTAGTAGTTCCAAATATACGAACTTGTTACCACTTTATTTTCAATCTATTATTCTCCAATTAGCTATATATCAACACACATTAGTTTGAATATCTGAGATTCATTTCTTGAATGAGCGCGAGGAAATTATAATAAAGAATAAATTCAATATGAACAAAAGCGCGTGTTGACAATAAAGTTAAAATAAATTAATTTATTTTCTAATTTGTAATTTAAGATTTTAAATAAAATCAAATTATTAGATAAAACGTACTTTGAAATTGCAATTGCAATATCCGACAAAAGGCAAATAGTGAGATGGCCCAACTTCTTGTTCAATTATTTCAATGTAAAGATGTTGTAATTTTAATGGGTGGCACTTTCAATCAAGAATCATGCAGAAATTTTATGAAGATATGTGGGATTGTTGCAATTGAAAGCACCAAAAGTTACTATCAAAAGGGGTGAAAAAATATTCTCTCAGAAAGCAAGTGATTGTGAACGAATTACACATCCCACTGAACAAATGAAAGTGACAACTTAGGGTTTGTCTCCTTGTTAGGTGGGTTAGGGTAAATTACACACCAAAACCATTTCCACAGTGGGAATGATTTACATTATTCACCATTATCTTTTGTACAGTGTTTTCTTCATTTAACACAATGTTTGGTGTATAAATCACGACAACGATAGTTTACCTTGTATGCTTGGTCGTGGTTAAAATTTTAAACATAACCAAACATGTTCGAAATTGATGAATGTAAGTATGATTTTGAGACAAGATATTTTGCGATATACAAAAATTTGTTGCAATAAGTGATTTAGCACAACACTTTTTTTAAGTTTGTTGCAAATATTGTGACGAAAAATATAAGTACCAAATAATATAAGGCGCATAATATGCTTTTTTATGTATTTTGAAATTATTCATATTTGAATTATTGTACATTGAAGCATTATTTTTATAAAGTTATGAGTTATTTTTAATGAAGTTATATTTTCAAATAATTATGTACAATAGTAATAACTCTATTGCGATGCAAAAAATTGAAAATTATTATTTTTGAAAGTGTTTTGTAATGAATATCTATTGTTACGAAATAATATTTGTAACGATTTTATATGTTTAAAATAGAATTCACAACATACATAAATACAGATAATATAAATTAGGTAACAATTATACCTAGTTGAAATGACAAACTTTTTGCGTTACGTAATGAATTCAGATACAAGCACAACGTGTCACATAAACAAATATCCATTGTCACAAAATAATTTGCCAAACAATTTTATATATCGTAAAATAAAGTACATAAAAATAAATAAATAATCACAAAATAAGCTAGGCAGCAACTATATATCTTTGTACAAATGATGACGCAACAACCTTTACAAAATAAATTTAACTACAAATGTCACTTGTTACATAGTAAACTGTATTACAAATGTTGAATATCTTGAAATATATTATGCAACATGTCAAACGCACTGTAAGATAAATTTCGTGACAAACATAATATATTATTAAAAATATATTACTACAAGCACGTGTTGTTGCAAAATATAATAGATAACACATGTTATTCTTTTAAAATAGTATTCACAACGAACATTTTTCTCGTAAAAACTTTATTGGAATAATCATAGCGACAAATTGACTAGCTGCTCTTTTAATTTTTCGTGACATATATATGTTGCGACAACATTATAGCAACAAATATCTTGTTTCTATTTTGTACTTTCTACGCGACAATACCTGCAACAAACATATTGTTATCGCGAAATAATTTTTGCAACTAAATCTCTATTTATGCAATAAATTTTTTTTGTCGCAATAATGGTATTTTTATTATTTGTAGTGTTACTCTCAAAGTACACCAAGTAATTTCAAAATTATTAGAGTACATAAATGTATTTGAATCAATCTCATTCTGACTTGTGAGAATTATGTGTAGGGCTTTCAACGAAAATAAATTTTGATATAGCTAGGACAGTACAATGAATTCACTGTATAAGCAAATATATTTTCTTTCTCTAATAAATTAATCTTTCAACTTAATTAGTTCAACTAAAAGATTGAATTTTAGATAAATGAATTAGATATTTATTTAAATTTAGTCTACAATGCTTCATCTCTCGTGCAGGCATAATTTATTTTAAACCAAATGTTTGATATATACACAAGGGTGGCATTAATATTGAAATATGGACATTGATATGCTCTAATATTATATTGATGCAACTCTATAAAAAATTAAACTTTTTTAAGAGGAGATATTATATTGATATTGTTTGAGCTTAGTCTACGATACGCTCCCTTTCATGGCTTGATTCATTTTCATCAAACGTCTGAAACGTGTATAATTTTTAAAAATAGGTAGTGGTAAGTCAATTAAAATATTAAGCTTTGTAAGAAGAGATATATTCATTTATTTAAATTTAGTTAATAACATGAAGAAAACTACAATGACAAAATAAAATGGTGATACAAATTTAAAATAACTCACAAAGAAAATTAGCATGTTTATAGTGTTCTTGATTCTAAAAAATGTAGTTTACAATATAAAGAGTGTGTTCAATAATTTTTGAAAATAAAGAGTTAAAATTTTTATGTAAGTCCAACCCACAATATATTTATTCTTAATTTTACTTTCTCTCCTAAGCAATTAAGGCATACAGAGGATAAAAGATTTTTGTGAAAACCAAAGAGGTTAAAATTGTAGAAGCATGAGTAAGATATTAAAATTATCAATTGTTGGGAGGAGATCAAACTGATTAGCTCACAAATCAACCAAAAATATATATGCTAAAAGGAAACCAAAATGAACTGAAAAGATTAACTCAAGAAACTGAAAAATAATACGTATCTTTTATTCATAAAAGCCCACAGGCCAAATCACAAACTGCAGTACTTCAATCTCAAGAATGAGCCACCGTTTATGCAGGAATCAAGTCCCAAAGTAGAAATACAAAAGTAAATACTCATACTAGACCAATATTTCACAAATACAATATTTCTCTTCAACTATAGCACACGGTTCACATAAGAACCAACACTCAAATAATGAAATCACACAAGATTACACACTATTGAAAGAACAACAAAATCAAATGAGTATATTTGATTTCTACAGAAAAGGAAGAAGAGATCTCAAAGAAACGACGCAGCAACTCAGAGAAAAATTGAAGAGTCTCGAAGCCAGAAGTGTAGAACTCAAACTCTAAAAGCCTTTTTAAAAGAGTCACTCAACAGTCACCAATCCAACGATATTGAAGGCGACACATGGTGACATCTGAGGCGTCCAAAATCAGGTAAGTGAAACATAACTTTAAACAATTTCTCAAAACACGTTTTAGCACCAAGTAAACATAACAGACTTAATAGGCTGCGCTTCAATTCCAGCTGGGCCATTTCAATTAGGCAAAATGGTCTTTGCATCATTGTGTCAATATTCCTTTCATCAATTAATATATAATGATTGTTGTGCATAAAAAATTGTAAAATAATAAATAGAAATAATACAAATAGTGTGTTTGACTCTTTATCTACGAGTAATGCTATTTAGTAGTATTAGTTTTAACATATCTATTTAAGTGACAATAATGAGATATTAAATGAGGGGTACAATTTAATGAGTCACTTAATTTTATATTCCATTGAGTTTATCACATAATATTACTTAAACCGATGTTATAGTATCAATAATATTTCATTCATCTCATTTATATAAACTAACTTTCCTTATTTTCTTGTCTCAATTATATAATCCTATTTCTTTATTGACAATATTTTGTTTTGGTCGTTTACTAATATATTCTTATTTAATTTGTCAAATTATAACCAATTTACTACTAATTGTTGATAATTAAATAAGGGTAAATTAGGAAAGTTTTTTACAAAAATTATTTTTTCAATAACAATAAATACGATTTCTTAATCCGTGTGAAGAACAAAATCAACCTATATAAATGGGACGAAGTGAGTACTAGATAATATTAATCTTTATTTACATTTCATTTTTAATGGAGTACATTAAAGCCTATCCAGCATATCTTGGCTATCGCTCATAATGGGTGATGTAATCGTAGTCTTTTAGTTGACACAGAGTGTCTCTATAGTATTTCTAATGCTAATGTCATCTTACTTCATTGAGTAATGTTATTTAGTTTCACTGGAGTTTTAACTTCAGTCTAGATAGCATTGATGTGTCATTAAATGATAAATGGAATTAAATGTCTCATTTAATTTCACTTTTTATTTAGTCTAGCCAACTTTAGTAGGGTTACGTAGCACTATTCTGCTTCATTAATCTAGATCTCTCTCTTTTTTTTCTTTTGGAAGAAAATAAAGTTATTCATTAATCTAGATCTCTTAATTAGTCTTGAAATTAGTGAAATTAAGTGGTCAAGTTAAAGTTAAAGATGTGCCAACTGCCACATTTATTATTTTCTGCTTCGTCAATGTGGTCTTTCTTGACCCTTTTTTGAGTTACATTTCGTACAAGTTTCATACCACTTTGTCCTCCTCATTCTTGATCCAATAGTAAAATTAAGCTTTTTCGTATGGTGAAAATTGAATAGTAAAGACTAGTGGCAATAGTACAAGAAATTAGGCTTTCCCATTTGGTGAAAATGAAATAATTGCAATACGTACACTAGTTAAAATGAGAGTATAAAAGATTTTACTTGAAATATCATAATTGTGTCGGTTGATTTGAAGTGCATCTTAAGCTTAAGTGATTAAATTATTAACTCGAGTAACACTAAATTTTGAGAGAGCAAATTTAGGAATTATGTCGAGTTGGTCACTTGTGCTTTTATTTTGAAAACATGGGTTATGGATTGCATATTACATCACAAAAATTATGATTTCTAATAAGTTAATCTTGATTATAGATGTTTTGAACATAGTTATTAAAACCGGCCTGGCCCAATCGAGTTAGTCCAAAACCTGCCAAACCGGGAAGTGTGCCGAGCCGGTTTGTACATTTTAACCGAAAAGCGTATGAACTATTCAACCAACAAAACTAATAAAAGTTATCTGAACTTTATGAACTACCAATGATCCATCGATTAAATCATTATCCCACCGATTGAATCAGTGACCTGTTGACTCAATGGATGATCTGGGTCAATGATCGAGTCAAGTCTCATAACTATGATTTTGAATGTTTCCATTTTCTTGTTATGCTAATTCTATACTGTTCTATTTCTCGTAAATACCGACAAGAATTCATTGTTATCAACAATTAAACATGTCTAATTATCTTACTAGTTGTCATTGCAAATGTATATGCATCATTAATTCGAGTAATTAGAATAACATATGATTATTATAAACTTGAATACTCTAATTATTCAACATTAGTTGGATAACTGGAAATAATTATTTTTTGAATAAGAAACTAAAATCCATTTGGGGAATGAAAAGGGAAAATGTGGGTAATCTGTCTTTTCCTCAGTCGAAAGATGAAACAAGGGAAATATATATATGGCCAAGGCAGACTCTCAACCAATAGGGCGCTGGCCAGGGTCCGTGCAGCAGGGCTCAAATGACAAATGGTGGCTAATTAACTTCCCTTCTCTGTAATTTAAAATTAATATTATGCAATTTAGAAATTGATATCTTTTTTAAAGATGTCATATAAACAAGAAGGTTCCTTTATCTAATATATCGAACTTTTAAATTAATTTTGAGGGTAATGCAAACGCTATATTTTTGTTTTTTTTATCTTGTCAAGTCATGTTTATCAAAATAGTCATGTGTTATCAGATGTAACGAAGAAATCCGAGATAGCTAGAGTTCATTCATCTGGTAGTGAGCTTAGTACTTATACTTTTAAGTAATTATTCTCCTAATTTTGATTTATACCTAAAATACTAAACAATTTATTCTTAAAATCCTTAGTGCAATATAAAAATGTAAAATATTTCAAGTTGCAAAAGTTGCCTAAGGGCAAAAATAATTCATAATACATCGTATTTGACCAGTTCTATTATAAGCATTAAAATTCAACACAAAACGTGAACTTTTTCAGGCCCCTGGCTTATGCTATGTTGTATTTTTGACACTTGGATATCATCTAAAGGACAATTATTTCCATATCTAACTACCCTCCCTTGGGGGGAGTGGAAAAGTTATGAAATTGAAATAATATCATATAGATACATCCATTTGGTTTGATTCCTATAAATTTAATTTTTTACAAAAATTGGGTTTATATATCCATTCGGTTCTTGAATTAGCTATTGAACTCGATTAAAAGACTATTTATCTAATTTCTAAAATACTCAATGCTGTTTTTCTTAACCTTATTATAGTTACATTTAGTATAGATGCCATACAAACTTCCCTTTTTTTTGTCGAGACAAAGATACTCCATCATTAATTCTTGATGGAAGGTGAGATCTCCAATGGTAAATGGTTTGTCTACAACTAGCACTTTACAAGAAATCAAGTCTTTTCATGCGGTGAAAATGAAATAGGAGAGACTTACCAGTTGAATAATTGAGAGAATAAAAGTTAAATTATGCGTCATTTCTTAATATATAGAGAGAAAAAAAAGTTGATCAATTATATGTCAAATCTTAGAATAATTTCTAAAAAGTAGAGTTTGATTGAAAATGGTATGGTATCGTCAGACATCAAATCTTAAAATATAGTGTCTATAAAGTAAGTGTGATTGAAAACGATATAGTACTCCTCGTTGATATGAAGTGCATCTTAAGCTAAATATGCTTTAAATTATTCACTTGCGTTACTTGCAATTTTTGAACAATGAGATTGGGAATCACGTCAATTTAGACACTTTAATTTTGATAATGTTAGGCAAGAACTATCTACAAAAAAAAAAAAAAATCTTATT
>CAIGRM010132893.1:0-14837 GCA_903798335.1 Fraxinus albicans
AACACACACGCTTCTTCCTCATTATCCTCCCTTTCCTCCTCTTTATTTTTATTACTTTTGAATTCATTTGCTAGTAAATAATTATTATCCATGACAGGAGGTAATGTACCAAACTGAATAGTGAGGGGTCACCCTAGATCTTCTTCATCTTTCTTTCGACGCTCAAATTTTGATATCCTAAAATAAATTTCTGATAACTCTTCCATTGATTTGCCTATACCAGCCTCCTTATTATCTTTAAGAACATTTTTGTTTGCCACCTCAAGCAGTTTGCGTACCTTAGGACGTGACGATCCCTGCTGTTGCCTTATCATTCGTCTATAGTTTCATTGAAAATGCCTTTGTTGGGTTCAGTTGGGTTCTGGTCATTTCGTTAAAGGGTGCAACCCTTCCTGCATTATACTGGAACAAATGACATACATTTTGTTGGTGAGGTTACGGCCTTAATGTCCTCCCATTGTTTATCGGTCTGAATTGCCTCCCAAAGGGTGGTTCCCCATAGAGTGACATATTCCGTCCTCCACCGGGCTGGAAATTTGGGACAACATCAGGACGATTATGATATCGCCACGTTACAGGCTCATCCTTATTCGATGTTCTAAATTCGGCCAAACATACTTCTATCTGATCGTAATATTCGTCATTAACAGCATGAATATCGAAGTTTGGGTCTCTATAATAAGTTCATTTGCTAGAATTTTTTATTTATTCTTCTTCTCTTATCAAACATTTATATCTAATCAAGTTAGCACTCAATTGAAAAAGGTGAGAAAATTCACTGTTTTGGAATTTCTTGTTTAAATCAAAACTCAAGCAATTTTGAGCGATTTTGACGAATTCTTTTTCGGGCAGTGATAGCTGTCTTAAACCTCTAAAGGAAACTTATTTTCGGGCAAGGGTACAAAACATTTACTCCTAGCCATCTTAAACATCTGAATAAAACTTTTTACCCATTCTTTTGGCATATGATGTAAATTCGCCAAGTCAGCCAAAGTAACTTTAGACTCAATTTTATAAAACTGAGCGTGAAACAATTCTTGTAGTTGTTACCATGTTTGAACTGAATTTGCTGGCAAATTAATGAACAATGAGAAATTTACTCTTGTTAATGAATTAGGGAAGTACCCTATAGGCCACGGATATGCTTGATCTATCCAATCTTTGTGTAAGTAGGCCTAATAAAATGATGCATCCCAATGGCCATTTGATCTTGCACTATCTCAATTATTTGATTCATCAACATAATGTTGGGATCATATGAAACACCTATAGGTTGATTTATTGGTGGACTTACTTGAGACCTAACGTTTGGTCTTTGGTTTGTGGCAAAGCGCCGCTATTTATGCCATTATTATCGTTAGTATGAGTATTTCCACCATTATTAACACTCGGGGTGTTCTGTCCATTGGTTTGGACACTGTCTCTTGCATTTGGGTTACCTCCCATGTTTGATATTCCATTAACACTATTCAACTTTGTCATTTTACTACCCCCCTGGTTTGAAGTAGATGGTCCAAAAGGTGGTTCTATTTCTTGATTTGGACCCAGGACTGGAGAATTATGTCCCATAATCGTCCTGGCTTGAAAGTGATTCCCTATACTTGGCATAACTGGTTGACAAATTTGGACTACTAACTTATTCATGATTTCATTTAAAGTGTTTAGTTGTTTGGCCATGTTGCCAAGGTGTACATTTCCATTTTGAGCAAACATTTCCATGTTATGAACATTCTGTAAATTTACCTGTTCAACGACATCTTGTGTGAGTTCCCCAAACAATGCACACATGGTTCGAGGACTCAATTATGTCATTGGCTCGTAACGACTTTGACTCTGTCCCTCTGTTCATGAAGCACTTTGCTACTCTTCATATCGTTCAATCACATACTGGACTATTCGTTGACTTCTTATCAGAGTTTTTATGAGGCATATTGCTTTACTTTTCGTATCTTCGAACACCAAATGTCCCACCAGGCGTGCCAAATTGTTTAGCTTGGAAATCGAGTTTCGCTAACAATTAAAAGAAGGTTCAGACGATCGTATAAGGAACAACAGCTTCTCGAGACAAAGTCCCAACGAGTGGTGTTTTATTTATGAAGGTTACAATTTGGACGAAGCGAAATGCCTCCAGGGGTACAGCACACTGAATTCACAAAGTAATTGAAAGTTAACAAAAAGAAAAGAAATAAAATTACATAATTCTCTGCTTGAGAGTTGTTTGATTCGTACATATTCTAAATTCTTACTTCTCTTTATACTTCTTTGACAGTTTCTCTTGTAGAACCGTTTGAAAACTGTCAATCATCATGTAACTACCCACTTTCTCCATAATTGATGATTATCAAGAAACTATAGTTTTCAACCACTGCCATTACTCCAATCGCTTAACTTCTTGTAACCGAAATTCTTGGATCGTGATAAGATTACCCATTAACTGTTTCAATAACTATTGCTTCGAATAGCAATCAAGACACTATATTCGCCCAAATTTTGGGCGTCACACAGACTTAAGCGATGATGGACTCACCCAGATCTTAGACGTCCGGACCTCTCGTATACTTGACCGATAATGGGTCTCCATTACATAACTTCGTCTTTGATTTTTATATGGTCTCATTTGGGTCCATCCTTCGAATTTCTTAATTAAGCCTCATTCTTTGGACCATTTAGTTTGGCCTTATTTTTGTATGTCAACAACAACTTTGTTGTTTACCATGAGTTGACATGAATCTATACTATCCATATTTAAAACTATTTTTTAAATTAAAAATACTGATCTTGACAACCCATGGATTGTCAACAAATATTGAACAAATAACTTTATTTCAATTTATATGGACTTGAACTCACAAATTTATTGTACAATAAGCTAGAGTTTGGCTCACATTATAACGAGGAGTAGTAATTTATTGAAAAATGTTTATTTAAAAAAGAAAAAAAAAATGATTCTACGTATAATATTATTTTATTAAAAAATATGTAATTAATAAAAAAAGAGAAAGAAATAAATTATAATTTAACGTGAAATCATGACTCCATACAAATAATGCATCTCACTTTATCACTTTATTGTACAATAAATAAAAAAATATTTATAATATTGAAAAGGTCAAGTCTAATGAATAATAGTGATAATACGTAACATTTCCACTGATACATCGACATTCAATAGTGAAAGTACTCGTAATAAGAAATTGGAGTGATGATGAGGAGAAAATAGACAAACCACAGAAGGATCCAAGACAAGGACCCATCAATTAGTTTGTTTCTTTTGTCTACTCCCCATCTGATATTTCTTTTTAAAAATCGTTTTTCATCGCTAGTCATTTCCATTATTTTTTCAAAGATAATTTCATATTTTCTCATACGTTCATCACTCTAAATTTCAACTCAAAAGATTCAATTTTGACAGCGGGTATGAATCCTTCTCAGTTATAAATTTCTGGGTTATCCTGAGTGTACTGTATAAAGGCTTCAGTTAATCAATCAGTGCAAGGATGAACATGTCCTAAGTCAATTGAAGTGTGTTTTTTTTCCATAGATTTATTCTGTGGGGTGATGCTTGTGGTCTGAATTTCAAACACTTCAAAAGTAAATCATTAATTTGTCATTAAGTGAAGATTCTATGAAAACCCAGTCCAGCTTCTGCTTTTGTTCCATAAGTAATTAGGTTAAATGTTCTAATTAGTAAAGTTTTAAAATTGATTAGCTGTATTATACAGTAACATTTCACTCTGTACTTCTCTTTCCAAGATTTTATATTCACTAGTTTTAGAAATTAGGTCCTTTTCTTTCTTTGTACTCCGACTGCTATTCATTTTCTGTGCGATAACGTCTACCTTTTCTGATCCTGAATAGGTCAGCAATCTTTTTACTCTTTTAGATCCTGATTTTATTATCTTCACTTATGATTTTGATGGGTTTTGTTTACTTCCCTTTTCTCAAAATTATTATCATTTTTTTCTTTTCTTTTCTTGGGAGTAGCCTTTTTTCTTTATAATGCTGCAACCAAAATCTTAAGGCTTTGTGCAGTAATAGTTACAAGGATTACTAAAAGATTATTAGATCTCTTCTATTCATTGGAATTGTTAGTTTTATTAATCTTAGTTTCTTTCTAATTGCAGACTAGTCCAAGAGATTGGAAATATTACTTCATTGCTTAAAAATGAACGGAGCGGCATTGGTAGCTATTGTTGCTACAATTGGTAACCTTTTGCAGGGTTGGGATAATGCAACCATTGCTGGTAATTGTTCTTTTTCTTATGTTCCATGGTCCTTTTCGGTTTCATGGTCTCACGATATTATGTGTTTGTTTTTTCTTTATCTTGATAACTTGATTGCTATACTCAAGTTCATGTCTTGAAATTTGACTGTTATGGTACTGATTTTATTGTGTTTCTTGTGAAACTTGAATATGAAGGGTGTGATCTCTTTGGTTTCCATTATTGGCTTTATTTCTTCTTTCGAAATAAGGAGGGAGAAATCCATGTTAGGTTTCAAGATTTACTGCAGTGTTTGAATCTACCTGATTTTTAATGTGCACAGGAGCTGTTGTTTACATAAAAAAAGAGCTCGAATTGGAATCTACCATGGAAGGGCTTGTTGTGGCAATGTCACTCATTGGAGCGACGGTTATCACAACTTGTTCAGGAACAATATCTGATTCGATTGGTCGACGTCCAATGATTATTTTCTCATCTGGATTTTATTTTCTTAGTGGTTTGATAATGTTATGGTCGCCTAATGTCTACGTCCTTCTTCTGGCGAGGCTCTTAGATGGGTTTGGTGTTGGACTAGCTGTTACTTTAGTGCCCCTGTACATTTCCGAAACTGCCCCATCAGAAATACGAGGCTTGTTAAATACTCTTCCTCAGTTCACCGGTTCTGGTGGAATGTTTCTGGCGTACTGTATGATTTTTGGAATGTCCCTTCTGCCCTCGCCTAGCTGGAGGTTGATGCTAGGAGTTCTTTCTATTCCTTCTCTCCTGTATTTTGCATTGGTAGTACTATATTTGCCAGAATCTCCTCGATGGCTTGTGAGTAAAGGAAGAATGCTTGAGGCAAAAAAAGTTCTACAGAAGCTGCGTGGCAGGGAAGATGTTTCTGGTACATTTCTTATTCAAATTCTGATTTGTTGTGAATGATTATTTTTCATTGCTGAGCTAGCAAGTTAATTTTTCTGCTTGGGTAAAGATTTTCAACGGTAGACTGGATGATCTTAGATGGATCAGCACTATGAAATTTTTGAACTGTTCGACATTATGTGTTAGTTATGGTTTCTAAGGTCTCAAACTGTATTCATCTTCTAAGCTATAGTAGGTAGATAAGTTTTGTAACACAATTATTCAGTTTTACCGGTTAAGCTATATATAAAGAAAAGGCTAATTTTCCACTTGTAAGTTGTGGCTTCTAAAGTCTCAAAATAATGGCATCTATTTAAAATTGACATTTTGTTAAACTGTTGCATGCCACTTTTTAGTGCCATTACACGTTAGACGTCCCATCAGTTTTACTCACAGCTTTTCAAACTTTAGCAGGTGTCATATGCTGATTGCACATGAGCCCTGGTTGTAATAATGGGCAGCACTTTTTTGGCCCTTGTCATTGAGCATATTCTGTTTTTTCATTCAATCTTAAGTGAACAAATCTCCTTGTAGATTTCAATTATCAGGTGATGGATTCTCACAATCTTCATTGGAAATAACTCTCATCTGGTGGCTTCTAACACTTAAACTTTTTGCGCCAAAAAACGGCCTGTTACGTTCACATTTTTTATTATCTGTGCGATAATGATGAACTTAAAATGGAAGATGACTTCATCTAGTGTACATTTTTGCAAGGACCACTTTGTTTGTTTTATTATTATTTGTATGTATGTTTTTCCTTTATACCTTTAGGCTTCTTTGTACATAAAATGTATAAAACTTCCTTGACAAACTGAAAGAGTGAAAATGCTTTAATTGCATCTCTCTCCTGCTGGGAAAGGGGTGGATGGCTTTTCTTGATGCCGAACACAATCAAACAAGAACAAGACTGAGAAAAGAAAGAGAGAGAGAGAGTGAGAGAGAGAGAGAGAGGAGAAAGAGAAGAACAGTTAGGCAGGACTTTCTGCACATTTAGGCAGGGGTTCTTGGTGTTAAAAGACTGGATTCCTTTGATTGATAAAAATAAGAAACAAAAATAAGCCTACACGTCCTTTTCGTCAATATGGTTGGTTCATTGAACATGTATTTGAAATCCAAGGTAACTATTTCTCTAGCAATCACAACAAGTCATGGTAGTTTTGGTCCATCCCTCACTTTTAATCCATTGTACTAAGATCTCATCCCTCTTATGGAACAAAGTTTCTTTAGGCATATGCAAGATATGTCACAACCACCCAAGTCCTCATTCTGTTCATAATTTATTTGTGTCATATTTATGCATATGATAAGATTAGATGTGCTTTCTGGAAGGTTCTTTTTCCAGTTAGGCGTATGTTAAAATGAGGATAGTGATAATAGAATCTGGATTAAGCTCCCTTTCTTTACAGTGGAATCTGCGCTGCATATTTTTTGCATACTCAAGGCCAGAAATCTCAAAAGTTTCGATAGCAAATGACTTCAAAAATAAATTAAAATTATTAAACAAACATAATAGTGGGAAACTGTTAAACAGCATCGATTGCATTCTGCACATATATCTTCTAAAGCAACTTGTAGTCTTAACTATAATGGTCGAATTCTCCACTTTATGATCTTTAGCTTTCTTTGCAGATTTGTTCACTCGGTAAAGGATTCTTAATTCGTTAATAGCTTCCTTGTATATAATGTGTGTCGTTTTAGGTGTACTGGCTGTAAAATTTTTTGTTTTGCAACTTAGATGATTAAACTTGTCATTACCATCCAATCCAATGACCTTCTTTTCCAACTTTAACACCATATAATAATTGATCAAAGGATTTTGTATAGATGTTGATTTGTACCTCATTTTGTTGCCTTTTTTATCCCCTATATCTGGTAAACTTTTTACCGATAAAACCATTTGGGGTTTTCTTATTTTCTTTGACCAAATATTCTATGAAATATCAAAATTTTAGTAATTATGTTGATTGTGCTGATGCTCCTCCAGGTGAGATGGCTTTATTGGTTGAAGGTCTAGCAGTTGGTGGTGACACATCCATAGAAGAGTACATCATCGGTCCAGTAGACGATCTTAGGGAGGATCACGAGCCATATCCTGATAATGACCATATCAAGTTGTATGGACCTGAGGATGGCCTCTCATGGGTTGCCAAGCCTGTTAATGGACAAAGTAGCATAGGCCTTGTCTCCCGTCAAGGAACCTTGGTAAATCAGAGCATGCCTCTCATGGATCCTCTTGTAACGCTCTTTGGCAGTGTCCATGAGAAGCTACCGGAGACAGGAAGTATGCGAAGCATGCTATTTCCAAATTTCGGCAGCATGTTCAGTACAGCTGAGCCTCATATTAAAAATGAAGAATGGGATGAAGAGAGTCTTCAGAGAGAAGGTGATGGTTACACATCAGAGGCTGGTGGTGCCGACTCAGATGATAATTTGCAGAGTCCATTAATCTCACGTCAAACGACAAGCATGGAGAAGGACATTATCCCCACTCAGTCCCGAGGAAGCATTCTCAGCATGAGACACCATAGTAGTCTCATACAAGGCAATGCGGGAGAAGCTGTTGGTAGCATGGGTATTGGTGGTGGTTGGCAGTTAGCATGGAAATGGTCGGAGAGAGAAGGTGAAGAAGGGAAGAAAGAAGGAGGTTTTAAAAGGATTTATTTACATGAGGAGGGAGTTTCCGGGTCAAGACGTGGGTCTCTTGTTTCGCTCCCTGGAGGTGATGTTCCTGTTGATGGTGATTTCATCCAGGCAGCAGCTCTGGTAAGCCAGCCTGCTCTTTATTCCAAGGAACTTATGAGTCAGCATCCGGTTGGACCGGCGATGGTGCACCCATCTGAAACCACAGCAAAAGGGCCTGGTTGGATTGCTCTTCTCGAACCTGGAGTTAAACGAGCATTAGTAGTTGGGATCATGATCCAAATACTTCAGCAGGTATTGTTCAAGTTTCAAATTTGAAGTATTGCAGTAAAGTTCTCCATAACATTGTTCTGTACTAGAATGATATTCTTTATTTCTTATCATTTTATCCTTATTGCTCATTATTTCTTTGTTGGTATGTACAAATTACTTCATAAATACAAGAAAGTCAAGTGGTAGCTTGGTTCAAGTAGATATAAAAAAAAGAATTCCTTTACTGATGAAGTATCTAACTGGCCGACAGGGAAAATGTGGTTGGGTATGCATCTAAGTTATGATGGTGAATAGATAACCTGTTTTATGAAATAATTCACCTTTAGGCATTAATAAAACTAGTTACTTTTCGTTCTTCAATTTTTGTGAAAAACTATCCATCTTCAATTGACAGGTTTTAATCCCTTGTCTTTATTTTGAGACGACTAAAGGAGGTGCATATACAGACAGACATTAGATCTTAGCTCAAAGGATTGAATTATAAACTGAAAAACTATATTAAGAAATAAGAGCTACTGTACAGAACATGAAGTGAACAGTATGTTATCATGTTGATGGTCCTACTGATATTCAGCGTTTGTCTGTAATATACTTGGTGGCATTCTTTACAGGTACTGCCCTTACAGTGTTTTGGATTCACCATTCCATGACAAGACTTTATTAACTTTCCCCTATACACTTGGTGGCATTGCCTCGTCCATTCTACTGAAGATTTTATCCATTTTAGAAATGAGATATTAAATAAAACTTTAGTAGACAAAATTGTTGTGGCTATCACTTGTGGCCTAATGTTTCTTTCTTATTTCTTAATTTTGTTTTGGTAAAATTCCAAAAATAAAAGTTATATGATTTTTTTGTTTCCTAATAACCTGAGTGATTTTAAGATGAGTAGACTTTGCTGGCAAATAGACCTGTCCAATCTTGCCCCTCATTCTTTTTTATGCTTCTGCAGTTTTCCGGTATCAACGGCGTTTTGTACTACACACCTCAAATTCTTCAGCAGGCAGGCGTTTCAGTTCTTCTTTCTAACCTTGGCATAAGTTCAGAGTCTGCATCTTTCCTTATTAGTGCATTTACAAATTTTTTGATGCTTCCTTGTATAGCTGTCGCTATGAAGTTCATGGATCTATCTGGCAGAAGGTAGCTTCTTTTGGTTTTCTTATTCCTGTTCTTTTCTTTAATTTTCTGATGCTGATTGGTCTAGCTTCTTTCTGAATTCTCAAATTTTGGGCTTTGGCATTTCTTTCAATCTTTTTGGTCAACAGCTTGTTTCTCTCTTCCAGTTAGAAGTGGCTGACGATAAGAAAATCAGCCACTTTTTTTTCTTCGTCTGAAATGCATGCACAAGTTGTACTATGTTAATGCTATAAAAGAAGTCGTATTTTCTGTAATAGTCAATGGCACTGAGTCGTTTGATTAAATGAGTTCATAATAATCCTTTCTTTTTGGGTAAAACCATGTTAAAGAAATATAATCGTCTTAAATGTGTATAGAGTTCTCTTTAATGATATCCTACTGAGAAAATACATCGTAACTCATTTTACAGGTCCTTGCTGCTCATGACTCTGCCAGTGTTGATAGTCTCACTCATCATCCTCGTCATTGGTAATGTTTTTGATTTTGGAACCATAGCTCATGCCGTTATCTCAACTGTCTGTGTAGTTATCTACTTCTGCACCTTTGTCATGGCCTATGGGCCAATCCCAAATATTCTCTGCTCTGAAATATTTCCTACAAGGGTTCGTGGAATCTGCATTGCCATCTGTGCTCTAGTTTTCTGGATATGTGATGTCATCGTTACTTACACTTTGCCTGTGATGCTTAGTTCGATTGGATTAGCCGGTGTTTTTGGCATTTATGCCATNTAGCCGGTGTTTTTGGCATTTATGCCATTGTATGTGTCATCTCCTTGATTTTCATATACTTGAGGGTTCCTGAAACAAAGGGCATGCCCCTGGAGGTCATTACAGAGTTCTTTGCTGTTGGAGCGAAACAGGCTAAACACGAGTAATGGGAGAAGCTCGATTCTGTTGTTCTTCGTTGGTGCTAAATATGTTATGTCTTCTATAGGTAGTTTTGTGCAACGTAATTCCTTCGAGAATTCGTTTATTTGTGTAATTATATAATAGAGAAATATCATACCTTTTCTCTACTGTATGTCCTAAATTTGAACTGCTGGAATCCATTGTCTTTGGTAGCAACTAATTTGCAAGCCGAGTGAAGTGCTTATAATGAATTAAGGAACAAGAATAAGAAACACAGCCATGCATAGCTTTCGAGGCCTGCATTAGCCCTTTTTTTTTTTGGGACCCGTTCCCTTCAATACCAATATAAGGGCAAGTATATTGGGAATTATGAAGATAAGGATAAGGATATTGACGTAATTTTTTAAAGTAAAATTTGACGAGTCCCCCACAAGTCGGATTTTATCTTTTAACCTGTTCCTCAAGATGCTAACTCATTTGAGCAGATTAATCTTGAAATTCGTTGGAGTTTTATGGATTTTGATATCATGTCAAAACTTGAGATTTCATTTTAAAAGTCAACTTTATTGAGAGGAGTAGCTCAAATATTTATATGCTGATCTATGTTATCATATTTATTCGATATGAAATTTTATTCCTTAATACAACTAAATTATATAAAACAATGCAAGTAAAATATGTGTAACATCAACAAACATACAATGCTACGTATATAAATAACATAGAATTGAAACAAATAATATTAATATCAATATTGATAAAACACAAAACACAATACACAATATCAATATTAAAATTCCGATCAAAAATTTCAAAAAAATAATATTTGACTCCCCCCACTCAAATATAAAAAATATCTAAAACTCGCCTCACTTATATATATATATATATATATATATATATATATATATATATATATATGTTATTATCTTGTGATTGAAATGGAAATTAGGACTATAGGAAATATGGCCCATATTGAGCTGATTATTTCCTTGATGGCTTATTCTTACCAGATAGAGCCTTTTTGGATTTGAGTATAAAGAAGTGAACTTTACTATCTTGTGCTTTAAGATAGGTTTTGAAGAGTTAGCAGTAATAGTTCCTGTATATTAAGCTTCCGTACAACATATAGGATGATTTGTAGAAGTCTTTTTATTTTATTTGCATTTAAGAATCATGTGTCAAGAACTCTTATAGTGGTTTGGGAATGTGGACTTGATTATCACTATATAATTGAAATTTTTGATTTGGGATGTTAACTCAACTCTTTGCAATTGCATAGTTTTCCCTTTTTGAAGGTGATTCTTTTCCTTTAAGACCTGTTCAATGATTGAGTTAGAATTATATTGAGCAGAATAACTGTAATATTGGTACGCAAGAATAAACTGCTCGGCGACTTTCTTCCATCCAAGATCGGTAGAACCGTAGAAGTTGGAAGTGGATTTGGGATAAAAAAATTAACACAAATAAAGAATATACTTCATCCTCCTAATCTGGTTTTGCTAACCTTCAAGAGATTTTTGTTTTTTTTTCTCTTCAAAATTTAACACAAATAAAGAATATACTTCATCCTCCTAATCTGGTTTTGCTAACCTTCAAGAGTTACAGTGGCCTCTAGTTACTTCATCCTCCTAGGCTGGTTTTACTAACCGAACTAACTAGAGGATAGAATACAAAGGTGTTATTAACAGATAATGGAATTTTCTTTGATAGGAACTTTTAATACCCTCTTTCCAACCCTTCTCTTAAACTGCAACTTTGGAAGGTTTAAAAGCAAATCTTGAAAATTTTTACAGTTTTGGATAGCCCTCCAATAATGCATATTCCTCGCCACATCCATATGTCGCCAAGCTTTATCCACAACTGAGGCACACTTGTGGAGGATTCTTTATAACTGACAAATAAAATAACTTGTTACAGAGAATCATGACCACCACACACACCAAGCACAAAAGCTCGAAACATTGTAATATTTCCATTTCTATATTAAAACTAAACCTTTGATGATTTTTTCCAAACATTCAAGATATTATTCTCTTAAGATCTAATGCAGAATTTGATTCTGGTTAGCAAAACAACGAAGAACATTGAAGGGAATATGCTGATAATGGATGGACATAGATTTAAAATATCAAATAGGCTAAGAATAAACAATTTTGAGAACGCTCTTGGATTCTGTGAGCTGGACCCCACATGATAAAAGAAGAAATCTAAGATATTTAAAAAATTTAGATTTATATATAAAAATAATAAATACTCTGACGTGGACGCAGTTAAAAGGCTACTTCGGGCTATGATTTATGTCCAAATAAGCTTTTATAGTCCAGAATAAATCCTACTTAGTCTTTGCCTGTTCTAGTACAGCCGTACCTTTTATTGCTTCCATCAGTCTCTCTTGTGTGGAGAAAATTTGCCTTCAATTTTTGAGGGCATTGCAAATGCAGCCAATGCTTTGAATGAAGGACTTGAAAGTTTTCCTCCTTCATCTTTTGCATCAACGAGAACGGTTTTGGACATGCTTCTCCCTAATAATTTTCTGGAATAAAAAATCAACCATTCATGTAGGTCAGAATATTGATTGTTTCATCCCTTGTTCATGCAATTGAAGAATCCTTCATTTCTGAACACTGTAGATACTTGTGATTGGAGAATTCTATTTTACTTTCAAATACTCGACACCATTAGTTAATATTCCATGCCCATTCTTTATGGTTGACCAAGCTGCTATGTTGACCTTCTGATATCACGCGACCTCTTCATTATCTATATCCTCAGGATATCGGCGGATGTGATATTCAGAAGCAGGAAATTCGTGAAGCTGTTGAATTACCACTCACACACAATGAACTATACAAGCAGATTGGTATTGACCCTCCCCGAGGAGTGTTGCTTTATGGTCCACCTGGTACAGGTAAAACCATGCTTGCCAAGGCCGTGGCAAACCACACAACTGCAGCTTTCATTAGGGTGGTGGGTTCAGAATTTGTGCAGAAATATCTGGGTGAGGTATGCTTCAGAAGCTCTCATCTTTGGTTGTGATGGGTGCTGATTCTTTGTTAGATAACATTTGGAATCGCTTTTGTGTACTATGTCAAGTAAGTTTTGAATATCCAATTGTCTAAATATTATTGCTGCTGTGTATGTAAAGGGTCCTAGAATGGTCCGTGATGTCTTTCGTCTTGCCAAAGAGAACGCTCCTGCAATTATCTTTATTGATGAAGTAGATGCAATTGCAACTGCTCGATTTGATGCCCAAACTGGAGCTGATAGAGAGGTTCAAAGAATACTCATGGAACTATTGAATCAGGTATAATCTGTAGAATTAGGAATTTAGCGGTGCAATCAGACTGCAGAATGCAGATGCATCATTTCATACCTTTGACAAATACTATGAGGATTGTTAGATGCTGTAGAGAAAGGAAAATCCATTTTATGAGTTTTTCTCATCAAACGAATGGCATCTTCTTCTAGAAATCCTAGCTATTCTTAGACCACTAACCGTGCGGACACGTTGGATCCCGCACTTCTACGTCCTGGTAGACTTGATCGTAAAATTGAGTTTCCTTTGCCTGATAGACGGCAAAAGAGGCTGGTTTTTCAGGTAATTGTTTAGTGAATATACCTGAAGCGTCTTATTTGTTAGCTTTCCGTTTGCTTTAAATAATATGAATTTTTTCATCTCCTATGAATTGAATGGCAATGTTCCTATCAAACGCGAAGTTACTTTGTGTCGAAGAGTTCTCTTTGGATCCACATAAATCTGTGAACTGATTCTGCATGATTTTTTGTGAATTCATGATTGTTGCTTGTCCTTGGCCAGGTTTGCACGGCTAAGATGAACTTAGGTGATGAAGTTGATTTAGAGGACTATGTTTCTCGACCTGATAAAATAAGTGCTGCTGAGGTTTGTTTTTGTAACTACTTTTTTATACAAGATGTTATTTTGAGTATCTGACTATGTTCCCTTTCTCTCATAAGCTTCATTAGTCTTGTATTTTCATTATACGTTTAAATTGTAGATTAGTCTGTGCATTCATTACGCACCTTTTCATGGGTTAGAAGTTCTCCAGTAACAAAGTATTCACTTGATTGCACTTCATTGATTAAGGAAGCAAAGTCAAAAATAATTCATGAGATGGAATATGATTGTGTAATATTTCTAATGATCCCGGCTAATGAACAGTTTGTGACACTCGAAAGAGACAAAAAGGTCAAAAACCACTAGCATCTCAGTTAGCAAATTATTTAATACAACTAAGGAGTCAATCCTGTTTGAATATTAAAAATTCAGGGAGTAGTTTACTGAGAAGAGCTTGTGAAGAAATTATCACATCTCATCTCTTCTTTGGCTGGAAATTTCATAACGTGCTTTTTATGCATCATCGACACAATCTTCCGTTTCAATTCATGTTTCGAAGTATGATGCATCAAACAGAACATTGGAATTATAGGAGAAGGGGAAGGGGAGAGAAGACGAGAAGGAGGGATGAAAGGGTGTAGATAGAAAGAGAAGAAGAATAAGACACACGAAAGAGAAATTGGAGGATAAAATATGAATTTTTGTTTATATCAAAGACGTGTCTATTAGAGTGCAAAAGCCCATTTATATAGGGTTTAAATTAGTCTAATTTAGGTAAAAAATAACTAACAAAATGCTAGAGAATCTATCAAATTTAGATAAGAAACATATAACGAAATACTAGAGATTCTAGAGATTTTAAAACCTTAATAATGTATCCAATATGGAAAGTCTTCTATATAATATATCTTCTAGATCCCAATTTATATTAAGTAAAGATGCTATATCATTTCT
>CAIGRM010132900.1:0-29185 GCA_903798335.1 Fraxinus albicans
TTGGATTTGATTAGTTGGTTTGACCAACTTTTTGTCAATTATTTTAGTGGGTCCCGTTAGTTGGATAAAATATTTCTTTGGCCGAGTGTTTTCTACTCCATGAGTAGATTAATGTAATGTATTTATTTTCTCAAAACCAATTTAGGGTGAATGAAAAATGAAGGCAAAAAAATGACCACTTGAAGTGGAAATAAATTGGAATAAAAATTGGTAGGAAATTGGAAAACTGTCAATCCCACATGGGAAAGTTAGAATAATATAAACCACTTTATATTACTCAAGTTTGGAACTTGGCTTTGGGCCCGAAGGGGTACTAATAGTCTTTGAAGGGGAGAGAACCTACATGCTAGTAGGTTGGGTCAGAGCCCACACGTGCGCGCCGTCGTCGTAGTCAGTCCGACTGCCGGCCGGCTCGACTCGGCACCCCACCGCACCACACGAGCACAGATCGTGGACTTGGATTTGGATTTGGACTTGGACCAAGCTGATATATATTTTTTAGTAAAATAATATTTGGTTTATATTATTTTATTTTTATAATAATTTTTTTTACCCCGAATTTTGTGTGTGTGACACGTGAACTCTTCTAGAAGGACAGTTGACGGTTGAGCTGGTCCAAACGGTTTGTGTCTGTTGAAGACAAATTTTTTCGGATGTTGTGTCTTTTGGACACAATCTTTCAACTTTTATAAATAGGCCCCCATACCCCGATTTTCATTCACTTCAAAAATCAATCAAGTCTCGAAAAATAATTTTCGTTCATTTAGTCCTCCAACTTTTAGAGAGATCAAAACGTGAGTAAGTTCGTCGAGTCTTGTAATTTGTAGTGCTACTATTACAAGTCGAAGTCGTTGTATCTTGGGAGATAAGTGCCGGAATAGCGTCAGCACCAGTGCGGGACATTGTCGTCTTAAGAAGAAAGAGTCGAACTTTTGGCTCGACCATTAACAATTGATCGCATTTACTTTTTGACGACGTTATTCTGTCCAAGTTAATCCACAGTGACATTTTTACTTGCCTACTTCCAACAAGATTATTGGCCAAGAGCGTTGTTGTGTGTGTGGTGTACAAGATGTAGGCAAAACTAAGCCATAATCACAGAAGATACATCCTTGCTGTTGAAATGCACTGGTACAAATTGTGGTTGTTTTGATGTTAAAATTCTTAGGTGAATATTCGAAAGTGTGGTCAAAAATCTTAAACTAATGCCGCAAAAAGAACGAATGCTGGTTTTATTGCATCTAGGTAGTAATCCAAGATGTTAATTATGGCTCTTGTTGCTTTAATCAAGAATCAAGTAGCCCACAACATAGCGACTTCTCTTCTTGATTATTTTGTCGTGGTTGATGGATTGTGATTTTCATTTCCTTTCGCTTTTGTTTGTGCTGACTAATTAATGAAACTATTCATCAATATTTATCCGTGGGACGTTTCACTAAGTATTAAAAAATTAAAATTGACCCAATATTTTGTTGAACATGTAAGTTCGAATCGGAGGCGGATAAAGACACATAATTTTTTTTTTTTTTTTATTTTTTTATCTAATAAACATACAAGCATAATCTATAAAACAAGGGAAGAAACATTATTCGATTCACTAGTGAACATATGCTACAAGGCTATTGTCTCATGGCTAAGAAACTTCATCTCAAGACTCCGTGGGGCTCTCGAGCTCTTCACAAAAGCTCGTAAAAAGATATAAGTTCTACGCATCAATAAACTCCTCACCATCTTAGCTTTGCAGGGAAATACTGCAAAAAAGAAAAACATATCATTAAAGATCAAACACACACAATCAATTCGTAGGACATGAAATCGGACTTTATTGACATTCAACATGCGACAAATAATTTTAGCCTTACCTTTTCAATGAGAGAGAGATAATATGGCTTGACCTTTTCAACATCAACTCGAACCTTGCTCTTGCTGTATAAATCGTACTTGCTGCACAAAGTGATTAAGAGAATAAAAAAATAAAATGAGGTCTTGAGTATTTATTGTAGCCACTAAAAATTTTCGGGTTTTTGAATTCTAAATAATGGCTCTATATAGGTAATAGACAAGAGTGGTCATACTTGAAAATCTGTACCCACTTCAGATTCTCCTCATCTTCCTCGTTCATCAAATGTTTGTAAGCTCCCGACCGATGCAAAGCTGCAAAAATTTAGTGATTCCATCAACACCAACTTGTCATCTGATTGTGCTGAATCACGCGATAGAATTTTTGACACTCGTTATAAATCATGAACACAAACTTGTCGTGCTGTGTACAGTACTTACCATAAAATGAATGGTATCTGATTATAAAAAGACCGGCTGAAGGTAAGGTTGATTTATTTTCCTTTGCCACCTAGAAAACGGTAATGATATTGTAAAGAACCTCAATTTTGATTTCATTCTCTGGTTTTAGCAAGATTCATGAGAAGCATTCGCTTCAAGGATTCGAAAATGTACCAAATACATATAGTCATCGTGACCCCAAGACATCATCACATTGTCAAGTCCACAGCGTTCCTTATAAACTCCATATTTAGTATTGTAAGCAGGATTCTGGTAATCGGGATTTTCCTTGAAGTACTGCAGTAATAAAGAGAGAGTAAATTTGAGAATTCTGAACAGGTACGATAAAAATTTTAGTGAAACATAGTAGTGTAACACAATTCAAGAATAAATATAATTTTGTGAAATTTTAAGGAGAGAGACCTCGTGGTGAACGATTGATTCGTCAAAAGCACATCCAACAGGGTAAGTGTCACCTGCAACACAAAATCACATATTAATCCTCAGAAACTGAAGTGTACAAGGAACAATATGTTAGGTACTAGTTGCATTCGACTGCGTAGCCAAGGGGGCTAGGGGTGGCAACCACCCCGTAAATTTTCTTAAAATGTGTAGAAATTTTGAAATCTTTTTTTATATAAACAAAATTCATTAACGTTTTGCCCCTTCAACATTTATTCCCATCTGAAAATTTTGGCTCCGCCACCGATTGCATTTGGTCATCGCAATTGTAGTGCTTACCAACAACAGCCCACTGAGGAAGCTCACCAAAGATAGGAAGAAGAAGAACCTTTCCGAGATCTAAAACAGCACAAGGCAACATAAAATTAGCATTTATTCTATGAAATATCGTGAAATTCGACAATATTTTTATCGAAGAAACGACGGGATACCGTGGATGAGGGCAGTCAAGTGCAGCCAATCTTCATTAGGAAAGTCCTTCCTAATGGCTTCGGCAGTCTGCAACAAGTGCTCAATTTGAGGCTCGTCCAAATCAGGATCACTCTCATCAACAACGTCGTTTAGAAGTTCACAACATTCCCATATATTCATTTCAACCCGGTCCATTTTTCTACACTCTTTTCTCATCTTCTTCACCTGCAACAACGATATCAACATGAATTTTCAAGATCAACCATATGAATTTCAATTTTTAGTTCTTCATTAACTAATTTCTTAACAACTGTTATGTCATGGATGCCGACAAAGCAAAATAATAATAATAATAATAAAATAAAAATTAAAGCTTCTTAAAACTCAAAAAGTTACTTACAAAGTCATATGTCTGGTTGATGTGATTTGTCTTGTAGAAAATTTCCACCCCTTCTTGCCTTTCACTTTCAGCTTCATAATCTCTGTTTTACACAAAAATTACCCTTTTGGTTTTTTTTTTTCAAAAAAAAGTGTAAACCTAAGCCTCTGATCTGTCTACGACTTCCAAGTAAAAATAATTAAATCATTAACAGTTCTCTTTACAATTAAAAAAATTTAAGTCAGCTTATTTTGTGATTAACATGTAAAGTTGACAATAATTTACCCAGTCACAGTAAAATTATTAACTTGTGGCTAGGGTTCTTAATTAATTTTCATTTGTTCTCCAATTTTTGTGGTTGTTATCAATCTAGTCATGGCAATGGGCCTGCTTGGCCTTTAAATCCACGAGCTCGGCTCGAGACGAGCAGAGCTCGCGAACCGAGCCTGCTTGTGGCTCGTTTGCTCGTGGGCGAGTTCGGCTTGGCCCACGAGCCGAGCCGCGAGCCCACGAGCTTTTTGAATTTATTTTTTTTCACTTTTTTTAAAAAAAATTCTTTAATTTTTCACAAGCCCTCGACTCAGCTCGGGCTCGTCAAATGACAAGCCGGAGCAGCTCGCGGCTCTTGTTTTCATCAGCCGAGCCGACGAGCCGCTTGGCCCGTTTGCCATCTCTATATCAATCTAGTGTCCAAATTTCAATTCACAAGATATAATCTGATTATGTCATAAATTAATTAATCAATATTTATTAACAACACACTGTAGTTAAATGGAATAATCTTCTTGTTAAATATAAACTTTCAACTATAAAATTCATTATAAATGATGATTAAAAAAAGAAGAATGACCTAAAATTGTGGCCAAATGTATTGGCAGTGGGCATTATAAATCCTCCATTAATCCCCAACTCCTTTTCATTATTAAGAACCCTTTTTTCTTCAACTCGAATTCCTGTTTTTTCCAAAATCACAACAAATTATATAATTACACAAAAAAAAAAAGGTTTTTATAAACAGAGATCTGATGTAATAATTAAACAAGATCACCTAAATTGAATGAAAAAAAAAATTTAATAGTGAGATTGCATTAGTAAATAATATTCCGCTTCAAAATCTGAATGGAAAAAAACACAAAATGTTAACAAATCCAGTAATCTATAGATTTTATTTCAAAAAAAAAAAAATGAAGAAAATAAAGATCTGAAGTGATTGGAGAATAATATCTATAAAATTTGTTTCAAAAGCATTCGAGAAAATATAATTAAATTAGTGATAAAAATAAAAATTCGGAAAAAAAATTTACCAAATTGAGGCTGATCAATGATGATAGTCATCTTTAACACAACGAAAGAGAGAAAATGTAAATTTTGGAGAGCGACAAATGTAAACCGTTGGGGACATATTGGGTGTATAAAAATGGCAGTATTTATAACTGCCGGCGAGTCCTTCCCTGAGAATTCCGATAGAAGGAGTCCTTCCCTGAAAATCTAATACTCCTTTTGGACGCTAATATATTTTATTAATTTTAGAGAGAGAAGAATTGAATAGCTGTAAACACCAGAATGAAGGACTGTTGAGCTACGGATTTGCTGTCTATTTCTCATGAGATATTTACCTCTGTTGGGACCCATTCTGACTCAGATTTGCGTTGGATTTCATATCCCTTCTCATTGCGAAATTTTTAATGGGTCCCACTTACAGTCAATGTTTTTGACTTTATTAGAGTCGTTTTGGACTTTTTTTTTTTTTTTTCTTTCTCTGTAGATATTTTGTGGCAGTGCCGCCGTGGGATTCTTGAAAACTTACTTATCTCCGTGAATTATTATTTCAAAAACCTTTTTCCTAACATACTCATTTTCAACCATATATTCATATATTAAAATATTATACACATAAATTTAAAAAAATAATAATTTCTACTTTTTAGCCACACATTTTCCAAAAAATCATTATTTAAATCTTTATTTTATCTAAATAATGATTGTCAAACGGGGATATTAGAGTATATCCAAGAATTTTATGGTAAATGATCATTCCTATTATCATTTAACGGTCTACATTTATTAAGTTTTTGTAAAATAATGAGATAATAACTGATAATTATTTAGTGTTATTGATACATAGATGAGTTTTATCTAGTGTAAAAAAATCTATTTCATTCTAATTATGACTTTCATTTTGAACCCTATAAATACGAGTCTTGATTCTCGATAAAACATACACTAGAGTTTTAACTATCTACCTTTCTCTCTATTTATTCTCTTTTATTTATTTAATTTTATAATATGTTATCAGCACGAACGCTCTTATTTAATTATGCCAAATTATCAGCGCCTTTCTTTGCACTTAAATTTTTCATGTTGTAATTTGCAGTTCCATGAATACCTCCCGTGTACTGAACAAGTTAGAAATTACTTCCCGTTGTTGAAGTTGTCTCTATAGAGTACTGGTACACGTAATCATTACCCTCTCGTAATGATCGTTTTTCTTTTTCGAACAACATGCAATGTTGATAATTGGGACATGTTTGAGCCCCACTCTTTGGGTTAGAAAGCATTTTGAAATAGTAGATTTATGAAAAATAATATTATTTTAATGAATAATGCGTGTTTAAAAAGAAGATAGAAAACAATGTATTTTTAAAAAAAATGGGGATCAAACAAGTGCTGGATGCTGCCATTTGGTAATTTCATAACTATGCATTATGGTTTGTGTATTGAGTTCCGTAATTGTGTGTAATGATTTATTTTCACGCTGCAAATTTGCCTGTAATATAATAATATCATGCCAGATTTAATTCATGTTGTTATTTGGTAATTCATGCTCAATTTAACTACTGTATGGTAATTATATTTAGCTTGATTAAATAATTTTAGATATTCTCTTATAAACTTTAAATTAATAATTTATTATATTGTTGCTCATGAAGTAGCAACACATTATAATTAATATTAAAAAATAATATTATATTTATTGCTCTCAAAGAGCATATCTTTATAGAGATAAATATCTTATAATGATAATTTATTGGTGTTCCTGAAATTGCATACTATTATTGACAAATATTCCAGTTAAATTTTACTTGTTCCTGAATAGCATACTTAAATACGATCTAACGTAAATTATATTTTTACTCCTGAATGGTAAATTCATTCTATAATTTATTATAACAATATTTGATTACTCTTGGAAAGCATAAATTATAATTTTCAATATTTTAGAAGAATATAGACATGTTCTTTTTAATGGGCAATAATAAATATAATGTGCTCTCGAAGTAGCACATGTTTCGAAGAATGTATTGTTTTGATTTCATATTTATCATTGATGGAAAATATATAACTAATGTCATGAGGACATCGATTAGTTTGACTACTTGAATGATATATTATTATATAATGTATAATTATATTCTTCGAAATTAAATAATTGAATTATATTTCATATTGAACCAGAAGTTTAATTTGAATTTATTATTTTGGCATGACCGGTTTGATCATCACGAATCAATAATTATACTAAATTGTGAATTTGAACATTCAATGAAAAATCAAAAGATTTTTCAATTCAATGAATACTTATATAATATTTTTTCTTTTTATCGAAAATTGATTATCATGAGCTAAAATAGGGATTGAATTCCCTATACTTCTGAAAATTAATTAAGGTGATAAATGAGGTCTCATCACCCTCCACGTTGACCATCTAGATATTATTTGTATTTAAAAGATTTGATACATATACTAGATAATTGTATGGTGTTCTGAACCTGAATTTTGCAAAATTGCTGCTTACATTTTAAATTATTAGCATAATTTTCAGATTATATAATCATGACTGTGTGTCTTGTTAATACTAGTGATTCTAAAATCAACATTTTGATAAATGTTAGTTGAGGTGTCGATAAATGATTTAACACTATTACTTATTAAATGCATCCAATTATTTTAATTAGAAACAAAGTACTTTTCATTTCTGATTAGGAAAAGCTAGTACGCATCATGTTATCATCATAGTTCTCCCTATTATAATTAACTTATGATTAAAGTCTAGTTTTTCCATCTAATTATTTTGAAAGTGCAGTACATGCACATTTAATCCACTACAATGCACTGAGATAAAAAGTAATGAACGTTGAGAAAAAAAATGTGTATTTTGAGTCCTTATCTCAAATAGGTAATATTTTATAATGCAATTTGTTGTTTTTCAATTTGGTTGCACAATTATCTCAACATTAGCGAATGAATTAAGAAGTTGGAAATAATATACAAATGCATCATTATCTAAATCCTCACAAAAGATGATTCGAACCAAAAGTTCGAAAGATAATTTATTTAGATACATTTACTGACCAAAAAGATAAATAATATCTCAAGCGCCAGTTTTAAATGCTCCAACACAAATTGATGTTCTAGGAGGACAATTCGTTAGCATTATATTTGATATATCTACGGCACGCCTGAAGCGTGATAATATTTAATTATAATATAAAAAGTCTCCAAACAAAAATAGAGCAATTAACAAAAATTATCATATTAAAGAGGTATATACTTTTGATGAGTATTTGACCTAACAAGTTTTAAAACTCCAAAAGAGGTCCAGATACTTGAAATATTGAAAATTGAATATCTTAATAAGTTATATTATTATATAAAAAGAAATAGAATAGAAAAGAAAAATTTGTCGACAACACTTTTGCACATGATATATTGCATCATATGGGAGGAATCCAAATAAATGCGTCAAAATATATCGATCGAAATAATAATTGGCTAAATAAAAAGGACGCATCCTAAATTGATTAATAGAGAAACTTGAAGTTTCTGGACCTATAGTCTGAAAATCTAAAGATGTATACTTATGCAAAAATGAAAAGAGAAAAATAAAGTCGTAATATGCACTGCACGATTCTAACATAGTGAATTTCGCAAACATCATAGTGGATGAAATCACGAATCCATATCATATTATCTTGACAATGCATGAAATTTGAAATACAAGATAGTCAACTCATCTGGCATGACTATAATATTATCCTTGAAGGATTTAGTATCCATATTATCATCAGATGGGATAAATATGCATTATATTCTTTTTTCTCTTGACCAAAGTTTTATCCCATTTGGTTTTCTAGCAAGGTTTTTAATGAAGCAACTTTTGTGGCGTATCTAAAAGAATAATGTATTCTTTTTCCTTCATTAGCATTTTTCCTAGGTTTTCCTAATAAGATTTTAACTAGGCATATTCTTTGTGTGATGAATGTCCATAACATACAAGACATTTACCCTCAAAATAATATTCTGATATGTATAAAACTTTTGAAGAGATCAATAAGAGTTATTTTTTGAATCATCGTATTACTACAGTCATAAAATGTTGTATCATTGGATTTTTTTAAAGACATTGACATACAAGACGTCGATAATGAAGATATTGACATGCAAGACAATCTTTATCTTGTATTCCCTAAAAAAAATATTCAAATAAATCAGCTGCAGTTGATTTAGTTAAAAGTGTTAACATGATATATTCAAGTATATAATTATTGTTAAAGGAGTCACGATGGAATAAAGTTCATATTGGTACTTTTAGGCATCAACACGATTATTTGTAAAATATGAAAGAAAAGTGGTAATGGGAGGAATGAGTTATTTAAAATTTGAAGTAAGATAAATTTATGTAATTTTTAAAAAGGATATGTGTCTTTGAAATTGTGGAAACCTGTGAGAAAGTCTTTGTAAGTAAAACTATAAGATATATCGCAGATAAGCATGTAAATAAAAAGAATCTCGTGTTTTTTTTATTTCGTTCATGTTAGGATTTAAAGTTGTTGGCTATCTTTTGACAAAACTATTGTTACAAAAGAGTTTTTAAAAGTCAAAGTGTCAAATAGTAAGTTAGAAGTCCTAGGGTTCGAGTATGGACCAAAAGAATAAAAGTTGTCGTATTTTCGCTAGCTTATTGCCCAGCTGATGTTCGAGCGGTAAAAACAGTAGCTGCGTCGCCCGCCTGTCGCCGGACTTCACTCGAGCGACACATCATCGCTTGCCTATCTCTAAGCTCTCGCTTGAGCGACAATATATCTCGAGAAAACCTAATTGGCATTTTTCAAGATTTTTATCTAGCCCATACTACCCAAAAGCTCTTATATATATATATATATATATATATATATATATATATATATGGATGCCGCCATTCAAAAAATATAGGTTGAACATTGAGAGAAACAAGTGCTTACATCATTCCACATCATTCTTAAAGTTTAATAATCATATTGATTTCATTATTTCTGTGAAAAACATCAACCTCACACAAACCAAACACCAAAACACTTACTTCCATAACATCTGTCAGAGTTCTGAAGATCAAGAAAGGTGATCGAAGTTTCTGGTTGTTGGAGAACTAGAAGTTCTCATAAATCCGCAGGAGATAGACGAATTCAGAAGATCGAGAATTGGTGCAGGAGCATGCAATCTAGAAGGCTTCTGGTGATTATAGTCAAAAGGTCAGCAAGTACTAAAGTTAATCGAGTCTGACACTGTTCTAAGTTGTTTCATTTATAGTAGATTGTTACGGGCTTGAACCCAAAGTTTTTACCCAGTTACAGGTTTTCTCTGTCATCATATTTTGTGTTATTTACTGTTTTCTTTATAACTGCGGCATTCAAACCATAGAAAAATTGAATTGATTGGCTAACCATCTAGAAACAATTAAAAGTGACTTGTTGCTTATTAATTGTTAATTTTAATTCCGCATTAGGGTTGAACTACTAACTTATAAGTTGTATCAAAGCCTCATTTCGATTCCTGACCCATATTTAATCTAAATGAGTCTCTTTCCGTGTCTATTTTTTTACGGAAGCAATTATGTATATGGAAGGTTAGGATGAGAGCATTCTTTAAATCTCTAGATAAGCGGACTTGGGATAGTGTGCAAAATGGTTGGACCACCCCTTCCTCTACTGTTTCAAGTGTAGTTACCCCTACCGACATTCTCTTTAGACTATGGATGAACTAGCTAAGTCCAACTGGAATAGTAAAGGGCTTCATGCCCTGTTTATAGATGTAACTGCTGAAAAGTTTAGGAGAGTGTCAATGTGTAGAGACCATACATGAGGGAACCAAAACCGCTAAGAACTCCAAGCTGCAGATGTTAACCGCTAGGTTTGAATAAATTAGAATAAAGAATGATAAATCGTTCAATGAATTCTATATGAAGCTGAATGACATAGTAAACTCTAGTTTCAATCTAAGTGAAAACATCCCTGAATCTAAAATTGTTCGAAATGTCCTTAGATCCTTATCTGAGAGGTTTAGACCCAAGATTACTGTGATCGAAGAGATTAAGGACTTAGATACAGTTAAGATAGAGGAACTTGTAGGATCTCTTCAATCCTATGAACTCACCATATCTTAACTGAAGAAGGTTAAATCTATAGCCTTGAACTTAGTTAAAGAACATTACTATGAGTCTACTAGCACAGAGACCCTTAGGAATGATGAGATGACTTATTTTGTAAAGAAATTCCAAAAAGTTATCAGGGTTAGGAGAAAACCTCAAAAGAGGAAGAAGGATGCCCCTAGTAAATTTCTGAAAGACAAGCGTGATAAAGCTAATGCTAGGAGTTCTAGTAAGAAATATCATTCAGTTAGATGTTATGAGTGTCAAAGTTTTGGTTACTATCTATAAGAAGAACTTAAATAAAGAAAAGGATAAGGCATTCGCGGTATCTCTAACTGATGATAAATCAAATTCAAATGTTCAGAGTGATACCTCCAGCGGTGAGGATGATAGGAAGTTTATGGACTTTACTGCAGGATTAAGAATGAATTTGATGAGGATAGTGAGAAGATGGAAAATGATGAACGTAGTGAGAATTCTGAGGATGAGACTAACATTCACGAGGCATATCGACATTTATTTGAAGAGTCTTAAGATAAAAAAAAAGGTTAATAAAGCCGTATTGAAGAAGGTTAATGCACTTGAGATAGAAATGGAAAAACTCATAGCCGACCTTTAGGATTCTGCAAAAAAATTTGAGTGAGTTGAGACTTGTCATGAGAGCCTAGAAGCTAAGGTTAAAACCTTAACAAGTGACCTAGAAAAATTCGAAATTCAACTTCATTCCTTCTTGAAAGGTTCTCGGAAACTTGATAATCTGTTAGGGATAAAAAAACCAGTTGGAAATAGGTAGGGTCTAGGATATGTTCAAACTTATAACAATACTGATAGTGCATCCAAGACCACATTTGTTACAACCACCAACAAACTTAGAAATGTTCCTAATCCTGAACTTAAGAACAAGGTTATCGTAGGATAGAAGCCTACTAGACAACGTATGACTTACCAACCTAGGTATAGAAATCAGGGACCACATAACTTTGGACCTATGTTTGTCCCTACTTGTTTCAACTGTGGTGGGTTGGGACATATAAGTCCTTGGTGTCATAAATTCTTGAATAGAAATAGAAATCATAATTTCAATAGAGTTAGAAATCAGGATTTTGATGGCTGAATTGACTTCCTTACTAATCAAGTGAATCATTTGACCAAGTTTATGACTGAGTTGACTTGGGATAAGTCTTCCACTAGTCCAGTTAGGGTGAAAAAGAGTGATATGAAAAAATTAGAAATTGACCAAGGTGCTCTTAAAGGTAAAAGCTTTTATATACCTAATTGATTAGACATTTTTATGCATGCTTACACTTTTTAATTGATTCAATCGTTATTGCATGCATATCATTTTTTTTTTTTTGTTTTTTGATTTTACTTTTTAGGCAGTTTGTTACTTTTTTAAAAAAGAACAATAAAAATAAAATAAAAAATCTGAATTTTTTTTTTAAAAAAAATAAAGGGGAAATTCTCTTTTACAACATGACATATAATTTACTTGAACATGCGTGTTGTGATCAAGTACGAGTTTAATTGATGTGCTGTAGCATATTTTTCATTACTTTGTTTAGGTTTATATAGAACACTTAGTTTAGGTTTTTTCTTGTACCATCTGCACTGCACATACTTTGATCTTGTGACGAGTCTTAACCGTGTGTGTGAGATTTGTGATGGCTGACATCTGTTTGTAAGTGGGCCTTGAATATGAATTAACCTTAATTTAGTTGACATAAGCTCTAGTAAATTCTCCTCAAAAGTAAAATAAAATGTGTGTCATCTTATACCTTTCTTCGAAACACATTGGACTCGAGTAATTAAGCTCGAGGAGTTTTTCATAACCTAATGATCTATGGTCAATTGATCTGGAGTCATCGCCTCAAAAATCATTGCAGGAGTCATCTTAGTCGCTTAATGGAAATGAATCTGCACATAAGATGCGAAAAATTGAAAAGAAAAATGATGAGCTTAATAAGAAAAATATAAATTGTGTGAAAATGTATAAATGCTCAAAGTAAGGGGGAGAAAATAATAATATCAATGAAAAATGAGCTTCATTTATAGGTCATAATATGTATTATTGGTTTAACTTTCATTAGTAAAGGAAAAATGTATTTAACAGTGATGTTTAACATGTCATTTCTCACAAAAATCATGTTTGGAGTCTTGATCACAAGGAAATAGTGACACTTAAAACACATGAGTCACTTATACAATTTACTCAATTTAGACTTGAAATGAGTGTGTGGAAAAGTTTACTAATCATTGATTATACTT
The DNA here is from genome assembly GCA_903798335.1 of Fraxinus albicans. Classification (NCBI taxonomy): domain Eukaryota; kingdom Viridiplantae; phylum Streptophyta; class Magnoliopsida; order Lamiales; family Oleaceae; genus Fraxinus; species Fraxinus albicans. Next base: position 13,203 of record CAIGRM010132900.1, read on the forward strand.
ATGCATGCTATCAACTGCATATTTGAGTTGTTATATATTGTTCATTTATTTTCCTTCGTCATTTATGACAAAAATAGGGAGATAAAAGCTATTTTGGACGAATTTGAATTTAAATTTAATGGGCGTGATTTTTTTTTTTTTTTTTTTGCATTGGCATTTTAGGGGATGATGTGTAGTAAGGGGGAGATGATTTATGAATGAGATGATTTTTTGAATGCTTAGCTTGATTAAATTTTGATATTTAGTGATATCAATGTTTGGTTGTGGTGTGCTGGTTTCTATTGATATTGCATCTTAATTTAGCTGGTATGTGGTTGAATTTATGAACTGCCTCAAATGCTTTATTTCTGTTTCACGTACTTTTACACTTGGTATTTGAATTGTTCTTTTCAGGAAACGGGCTGGACAAAGGAAACAAAAGCTTCAGTCGAGTCAATTGGTTTTGGGTAGATTAGATTAAATTTATTTGATTTGTACTACGTGTTTTGTCATAAAATGTCAAANTTTAGTGATATCAATGTTTGGTTGTGGTGTGCTGGTTTCTATTGATATTGTATCTTAATTTAGCGGGTATGTGGTTGAATTTATGAACTGCCTCAAATGCTTTATTTCTGTTTCACGTACTTTTACACTTGGTATTTGAATTGTTCTTTTCAGGAAACGGGCTGGACAAAGGAAACAAAAGCTTCAGTCGAGTCAATTGGTTTTGGGTAGATTAGATTAAATTTATTTGATTTGTACTACGTGTTTTGTCATAAAATGTCAAAAGAGGAGGTTGTTAAGACTTAAAGTTGTTGGTAATCTTTTGACAAAACTATTGTTGTAAAAGAGTTTTTAAAATTCAAATTGTCAAGTAGTAAGTTATAGGTCCTAGAGTTCGAGTATGGAACAAAAGAATAAAAGTTGCCCCATTTTCGCTAGCCTATTGCACAGTTGATGCTCGAGTGGTAAAAAAAGTAGCTGAGTCGCCTGGACTTCGCTCGAGCAACACATCGTTGCTCGCCTGTCGCTGAGCTCTCGCTCAAGTAACAATGTATCCCGAGAAAACCTAATTCGCATTTTTCAAGATTTTTATCCGGCTCATACTACCCAAAACCTCTTCACTATATATATGGACACAACATTCGAAAAATATAGGTTGAACATTGAGAGAAACAAGTGCTTACATCCTCCATATCATTCCAAATCATTCCTAGAGTTCAATCATCATATTGGTTTCATTATTGCTGTGAAAAACATCAACCCCACACAAACTAAAAACCAAAATACTTACTTCCATAATATCTGTTAGAGTTTTGAAGATCAAGGAATGTGACCGGAGTTTCTTATTGTTGGAAAACGATGAGTTCTCATTAATCCACATGAGATAGACGAATCCAGAAGAACGAAAACTGGTGCAAAAGCATGTAATCCAGAAGGGCTTTGGTGATTACAGTCAGGAGGTCAGAAAGTACTTTAGTTAGTCGAGTCTAACCGTACTGTAAGTTCATTAGTTCATAGTAGATTGTTACTGGCTTAGGGCCCGGAGTTTTTACCCCAATTATGGGTTTTCTCCATTGTCATATTTTATGTTATTTACTGCTTTCTTTATAATTGTGGAATTTAAACCATAGAAAAAATGAATTGATTGACTAACCATCTAAAAATAATTAAAAGTGATTTGTTGTTTATTAATTGTTAATTTTAATTCTGTACTAGGGTCGAATTAGTAACTTACCGATCACATATCATATTTGATAAGAATATGAATTTTTTGTGTGATAAAAGTACGGATAAGTCATTTCTGTATGACGTACGCATGATTCACCATGCAACAAGTGCTTTGTCTTTCTCTTATCCCACCACAAAAAAATTTGTGATATTTCATATCACTACAATATAAAAGAGGCAAAGAATTAGGTGCCCTTGTCGCGATTTCCCATCGTCGACATAATTCAGTTTTTTTTCGCCCATCAACGTTTGCCCCACACTCTTTGAATCTAACACGCAACTTCATTATTTTTCTCTATTTTCCCAGTCAACCAACCATACCTTTTTACTTCTCCATTCCCCCACAGTAACCCATATCATGTAAGATTTCTCCTTTCTTCTTCTGTTGAAATTTTTTCTCCCTACTTTCTTCTCTCTATATGCTGCTCTAATTTTGTCAAGAAATTTCCGTTTGACCATCCCAAGACCTTTTTTTGCAGGGCTCGAAGTTTTCATTGTCTGACATATGAGATTGAGAAAGAGATTGCTCAAAATAATGATTGAAATAAGGTATTTTATTTTGCTATGAATTTGGGTATGGTAGATGGGTTTGTTGTTTGTTTCATTGTTTCCATATCCATACAATGAAACTTGAAAATGTTACAGACAATTTCAAACAAGATACGCCATTAATCGGTACAATATATGCTATATATATACACACACACACATTGTAACTTGATTGAATTGATTACTTTCTTGGACATTATTGATTTCTGTTAGGGAGCACAAAGATGATTATATTGAATTAGAATTTATTACTCGTAGAAATTTTTTGTGTTGGGACAAAAATGTTGGCTCTATAGAGAGAGAGAGAGAGTCTTCGCGCACGGTGTCCAGACACGGGTACTCTGTCCGTGTTGTGTCCGAACTCCGCGTGGACATGGTGCCCATGTCCAGACGCTGCGCTGAGACTTTTTTTTTCTTGCCAAGAGATACATATTTTTTTATCAATTGCAATATTAATTTAAATCTAGCATTTAATATCTGCTCATATGGCATCTGCATGGTGTATGTCTCCGTGCACAACGGAGATACAATCAATGTCTCCGTGGTGCACGGAGACATGAAGCTCGTGTCTCTGTGCATCACGGAGCACGATCCATGTGACGGAGGCACCATATGTGGGATGCTCTACAATGAGGGTATATTTAGTTCTGTTAAATATTTATAGATTTCGTTTCTAGGTTTGCCCCATTCTGCCGTATTCAACGTGTTTAATATCATTCTTGTACACATGTATTTAATTTTGCTATTCATACCACAATTACGTTTTTTCATATGTTTGTTATGTTTTCTTTATTTTGAATAGATCTTCACATTTCATGGTTACTCACACTGAACCATGTCTCTTCCCATCTTTTGTTTTCAAATTTTAAATTGGAATTTACACCTATTTTGCTATTTCAATATTCTACCTTAGCTAATATTATAACAATTTAAAGTGCTTGTTTATTGTTAAGTTCTTTATGCTTTATGCCTAACTCATAATGTGGACATTCTTTCTATACATTCCATCTTACAAAAATTTCAGTAGGGACATTGAAGGTCCTTAAAAGTCTTTATTCTTGATAGGTTGCATCAATACTTCCATTTTGAAGAAATTAAATCAATTTAGTGACTTTGAAAACCAGACTGAGTTTAAGCCCAAGAGGCTATGTCACAATTTCAGGTTTGAGTATGTAAAGAAACAATAAGAGAACCAGATGTTGAGTTTTGGTGATTCTTTTTAATTCTTTTTTTCTTTTTTTGGTGGGCTGTGGGTAACTGAAAATTTTAAATTTTAGAATTCTGTAATGCAAGATTTCATATTGGAATCTCAGAAATCTTTATTTTAGGTTAACTTAGTTTTTTCTTTTTCTGTTTTGAAAACTTAAAAATATTTCGACCATTTCGACACTCCTGTTCTTATTCCAATGAATGTATCTGGTGGAACTTTATTCTTTCTATGTCATGACTTGGTTTCCAGCAACATCAACAAGCTATCGATAACAAATATGCGTCCTAAATGTTATAAGTTTAATGTCCTTTCACTATAGAACATGTGATTATTTTATTCCTTATATGAATCATATCTTTTCTCACAAACTGAAATTTATACGGTATAAGCTAGATGCTATAATTGAAATTATTTTTCACCGAGGAGAAGTTAAACTAAACGTTTTGATAATTATATGTTGTAATTTATTCTGATATTTCCTCAATAAATAAAGGTGCTAAAAAGATTTACTTAAATGTAAGTGTGAGTCAATATTTATATACTCATCTATGGTGTCATCAAAGACGGTGATTAAAAACTATTTAATAAAAAAAAATGGCTTAGAGTCCAAAACCATAATATAGAATTCATCAATGTGTGCATGGATCTATGAGTGCATCATCTTGGATGATTAAGAGCACAAAATTTTAAGGATAAAATCTTTTTATCATTTCACGATAGCCCTTTTCTTTTAATCAATTTTTTCTTAGTGTCTTCCATCAAGATTCATACGTAAGAGAAGAGGTGTTATGGGTGAATATCAGGTTTTTCATCCATATATCAATGGAGTACTGGACTTCCTATTTGCTTTATAAGGAATATGGAAGAGTTGCATCAACGTGGTTAAAAATTTTCCTTCCCAAGGCAAGCGTGCCGAACAATTCACGGTTAGTTAAATTTGCATTGCTATGCTGATATGGAGTATTAACAAGGACTGATTCTAGCATTTAGTAAATGGAAGATGAAAGTTGTGTGATTTTTTGTTTCAAGGTACCTTATAATTTCATCGAATGGCTATTGATATCTATAGAAATTTTTCAATTAAAAGCGTAACGAAGTGAACAAAAAAAATGAGTAAATGGTATACAAAATGGGGGTAAACTTGATATTCAGTTTTCTGCTAGACCTGACATAAAATTGATCTAAAGCAAATTTAGGGAAAGTAACACCTGATTCCTCACCTTAGCATGATGCAGCACTTAGGTCCCCATCTTTATTGTTTTTTGGTCGCATTTGAGTCTGTATCCTTTCATTGTAGCACTTTGGGACCTTGATCGTACTTTTCCTGCAATTATATATAGGTCCATTATACTGGGGAATTTCCCTGTTGAATAGTTTATTCCTAATTATCAAACCTTTCATTCTGCATAACTCATTTTTAAAGGATGAAGGATACCCTATCTCTAGGAATTTGCAAATTTTTAGAAAGATTTTGAGAGGCCTAACTCCCAAGACTTGACAACATTTTTTCTGCTTTTCCTTTTTGGCCTTCATTCATGTTTGGTTTAGTTGATGGTTATAGTCGGTTGAATTGATGCCTCTATCTTATGGTCTGAGTTAGTAAAGGTTTTTTTTATAACTCTATATTCTTAGGGGTTTAATTTATTTCCTTCTCTGTTTTTTTTTATTTTTTAGTTATGTCAAATTTTTTTAGAAAAATCAGAAAACTTCATATTTGGTTTAGTTCGGGGTTGGAGTTGTTGGAATTGATGACTATAGCTCTATAGTCTGTCTTATGTGAGTTTTGAAAAAATTCGAACTAAACAAACCGTAGGAGTCTATCTTTCACAGAAATTGATGGTTCTTGGCGTTCTTCCAAAATTTTCTGTTGTTGTACTATGATTGTGCTGTGACTTACCACATGTTGAATTTGTTATTCACTTTTTTTAAAAAAAAGTGTCCGCGCTGCGCGTTTGCGATTTGTGTTAACTGAATCCTTATCGAATTAAAATAATGAAGTTGTTATAGTCTTCTTTATCTTTAATGGAGTACATTTTACTTTTTTAATAGGAGCTCGGTGAATATTGTCATGGTTTGTCCTTCAAAAGGTGAGTGAGTACTGAAATTACATCTATAGTTATGTTAAAAGGATAACGTCTTGAAAATAGTAAGACATGAGATCAATACTTGGTACTTGCTGACGACTAATAAAAAGCTGAACTTGTAATTTATTTTAACATTTTATAAGAAATTGAGATGTAAAAGTTTTTTGGTTCTGCGCTTCTTATAGCAGATTAGGTATTTTCCTACTACACTGTCATTTACAAATGATTTTTCTAAAATTTACATACATTTATTTTTAATATTAAGCCATTAACGTGCAACGCTCGTTCTCCCACTAGTCTTTATTAATAAGTCTTAGAGTCACAAAAGCAATGTCAAGAAATTGCGCAAATTTTGTATCATTGAATTTGGTGTCAACAAATGTTAACTTACAAATTCGTTCTAGAATAATTCCCTACGTACAAGGAATTATTTACATAATGATGTATTTTTTGCTATTGTTGTGTCGAAAATTAAAGAAAAATTTTGAAAAAGTTTGAAGATGAAAATATTCAATTAGTCTTTGGGTTCATTTTCAGTCGGACATCTCTGGGTGGGTGGCAACTTTAAAAACAATCCTAGTTTAGAACTATTTTGGCAGCTTTAGTTAGGAAGGGAGACAAGTCAATCTTACTTGATAGATATGTAACGAGAGATGAGTGGTAGCCCTATCACAATCAAGATTTTTGGTAAATTTTGCACATTGAAAAATTGTCACTGTTAAACTACCTCACATCCATCGACACATTTATTCTTTCAAATAATATATTTTTTGTTGAATATTTTGTCCATATCGATTAGTCCCATTTTTTTTTTTTTTTTAATGTCTTGAAAATGTAGTTGGTGGAGTAGGAGATAGTAAATTTGTAATGAAAAAATTTACTATATTTTTGCTTTAATAATTAAAGTAAGCATACTTCTCTCAAATCCAGACATAAGAAAAGAATTATAGTATGTCCAAGCCAATCTAAACTCTTTAAAATTGGAGTGAGGCTCGATTTATTTTTGTGGTGCTCAAGAAAGAGTTTGCTATGAGAAGAATGAGTTAAGTGTTTGGTAAATCTTTATTTTAGAATTGCACTATATTTCAATACTAGGATTTTAGCGTTATAAATTCTTTGAAATATTTTTTATAAAATCAACCAAGAAAACTTAAAATTTTGAAAAATTGTGACAGAGAATTATATGAATTTTTAGGAATATTACAAAAACCACACAAATTAATTTTCCTGTAAAAATGGGGCCTTATGCTGCATTGCACAGACAAGTGTAAGATATTAGATGTTATGACCGACGATTACGGAAGCGCCACGTCTTTGTTTAGATTTGGATGACGTTGTTTTTATGTAAAACACAGTTGAAACTTTATGCTAAAAATGTGCTTAAAAGTCTATCTATTCGAATCCAGATCTTGTTTGAGCTTATTTTTCTTTCAATTGTGCTATATGTACATAAGAATTTGTATATACGCGTTGTGATGAAATATAATTGAGTTATAGTTTTTTCGACTAAATAAAAAGAAAAAAAAAATTCCCCTCATTTTGACACTCATCTATATATAAAGAATAAACCATTATATAAAATACAAGTAGCATTATTATTATTTTTTTTTTTTAAGAATAAATTTTGTAACGGTGACTTTTTGAAAAATTTATAATTAAAAAGTAATAATTTTTTTTGGATTTACAATTAAAATTATCATTTTGTGCGTGATGTGATTGCTCGTGGTAATATTTTAGTGAGCAAGGTTGATACGAAGGATAATCATCCTGATATAATGACAAAACCACTTCCCATTACTAAATTTGAACATTGCTTGAATTTATCTTTATCTCTATTTCTACCTCAATCTCTGTCATTTGTTTTCACTCTTGTGGCTCTATATGTATATCTTTTCCTAACGGGTCCATTTCATTCATCTTCTAAAATCTCTAGCTTCCCATGGCTAATAGCTACTGCTTACTCTTAGTGCAAGAGTGAATTTGCTTCCCAAAGTTTACCCTCCCACTTTACGTTATCCTAGCAAGTTTCCACTAAGCTAAATAATTTCGTCTAAAATTTTAAAGGGTTAAAAATTGAATAAAGTTTGTGTTATGAGTTCATAGGAATAATGTTGTTCATCAACAATGGTGATGAATATGCAAGTAACAAGTATAACTAATTTGTGAACTATGTTATTTTTAGTATTTTTATCATTATTAAATTCATGGTCGAACTTGAGATTGAATATTTCATTTTGTTTATTGTTTTATTGAGTTTTGAGTTCATAGATTAGTCAAGAAAAAATTGAATGCATATTGCATACAAAAATATAGGAGCCCAAATTTAAAACTTGTCTTAGGCTTCGAAGACCTTGATTAAATTCCACTTGCATTGAAAAATATTCCCTGCTCCACCCCTACACGAAAGAATAACACTCTTTGTAAATAATATGTACATCTTTTATGGCATGTTGCTAGTTGTTATGATAGAAGATGTGCTACTCATAACATTTTTTTTTTAATATACATTTTTACATAGGCCCTTTCAATACATATACCAACAAGCTACTACTCGATAATATTTGTACAAGAGAAAAATTTCAGCTAAGAAATCTTCGTAAAACAAAATAGTGGATACTAAAAATTACGAAAAAAGGAGAAAATTAAAACATCAAAAATTAAATTAAAATTTGATAAGAAATTATTTTTTCCTTAATAAACCTCATTCAATCCATAAGTGAGGCATGTTAGAGCCTACAATTGAGTTATGGATAATACTTATTCTACTTTTACAATGAATTGACATAAAAACACACATTGAACTCATTTTGTTTGAATAAAAATAAACATAAAAAATTATATTCCAAAAAAGAAGCACGAACTCAAGATAACCAAAAAAGTACATCACATCCCAAGCTATGAATATATGAAGTTCAATTGTCACGCTTTATTAAAAAAAAAATCTTTGAATCATTCAAATTTGTAAACAATGCCAAAAAAAAAGTAGAAAGTTCAAATTGCAAAAAATGAACGCTTTAATTTATCAACTTACACAACAACCTAATTTGAACGTTTTGATTCATGAAAACGCAAATTGTGAAGATTAACATGTGCTTACCACTGAAACGCACAACCTGATTGAGACGGGAGGCAAAAAAGTAGGAGCTAATCTTGATTTCTTAGGATTATAGTCTAGAGTTTTGCACAAATTACTAGATAAATTAAGGTTTTTAGATTTTGTGTATATTTTTACTCATCTTATAAATTGTAAATAAAAATTATATAAAAAGTCGATTCCATTCGGATAGCCATGATTCTGATTCAGAACAAAGAACCGACCCGGACCTAGTTGGTTCTCAATTTTCGGTTACGGTTCCTAATTTTTTTTTTAGAATATGACCAGAACCTCCGGTTCTGGTTAAAATAGCCAAGTCTACTATAAGTTAAGCCTTTGCCGTAGTGCTTTATTTATTAAATTTAATATAGTCCTGAACGATATTAGGGGTGAGACTTGAGGATCTTTAGTCTCACACCTAGTAATTAGTATCAATATTCTTGGTGTGTAAAAAGTGTTATATGATTGAAACAATTTTTTTTTTTTATATAATGGAATATCTGTCTTTGATAGTCCGTAATATTTTTTTTTTCCATTTTATAATTTTTTGCATAAAATTTTTGTGTTATTTTTCACTCGCGTTTTATAATTTTTCTTGCTCTTTCTACTTTGTGAACGTGGATCTTGGGGAAGTCAAGATATTAGTCTCAAACCCCGATAACTAGCGTGTAGAACTTTGGTAATGAGATGCACAGACATAATATACCAATATTCTAAAATGCAAAATGTGTGATTTTGAGTTTCGATCGAACATCAAGCATTACAATTAAGTATATGTGATTTTTAATTTCTCATATTATTTTAGATATCCTAAACTAATAAATAAACAAAATAATGCATTCTTTAAACTTTATACATATTCTTCAATTTTTTTTTTTTAACAAAAGAATATTACAATTACTTGAATTTTAAAAATATTCTCTTTCCAACAAATACCTGCTGCTCAAAATCATAAATATTATAGTTACTTGGCAATTAATTCCTACAAATAGATTAGATACAAACACCGACTTAAAAAACACCCTAAATCTTATGTAACTCTTTATCAAATCTTAATTTTATCTCTTTTTTTTTCATCTAAATCATCTTTCGTGTCATTCGATATAAAATCACTTTCATCAGTCTCCCTTAAACTCGAGAATTTTTATTACCTCTTGTATCTGGTAACATATCATTGTAAATCTCCTTCTTATCATTACAACCATTAACAAATCAAGATTATGCATTACTAGCATTTCACATAATTAGGTTTACTAACATCTTCAACAGCTACAATTGCCCATTCAACATTCCTACAGATATTCAGTCTGTAAATCTGATATTTGATATTGAAACAATTATCCTACAGATAGAGATAGAAGAGATGGTGGTGGCGATCGTGCTAGCCATAGTGACAATGGAAATGGAGGTGGTTGTGGATAGGTGATGATGGTGCTAGTGGTGACGGTGTTGGTGTAAGTGGTGGTTCTGGCGGTGGTGGGGTTACTACTGGGTATAAGTTAGGTTGGGTTGGGTTGGGAGTACTTGTGACCAATTATCTAAGTATTGTGACTAATAAATTGTTAATTTGTGACCAATTATTAATATGCGACCTTGAAGATTGTGCGATTGTGACTAATTTTGTAATTGTTATTCAAAATTTAGTAAATTGTGACTAATAAATAATGTGTGACTTTAAAATTTGTCAAATTATGACCAATAATTTGATAATGTGAGACTTAAAAATAATTTGTGACCATTTAATTTGATATTTTGTGACTATGAAATAAGTTGTGACACATAAAATTTGTGATTTGCGAAAAAAAATATGCGACTAATTAATTTATTTAATTTGTGATTGAAAAATAAATTGTGACCTATAAAAATTGTTATTTGTAATTGTCGCGTTAGTAATTGTGATTAATAGATAACTGTGATCATAAGTTATATAATATTGTGAATCTAATTTATTTAATTAATAAAATATTTTTAATTATTTATTTAAGAAATAAATTTAAATTAATATCTGATTTTTGAAAAAATAAACTTTATTTTTTAGATTTGAAATAGGTCATTAATGTCTTACTAATGAAATTTTCCTTTTTTTCTCCCCTCTTTTTAACGTCCTTTGGCCTAGGGTCGGCCTTGATCTTAGATTTCTTGATATTTATTGAATAATACGTCTTCATTCAAATAAAATTTTTTTTTTTGATAACCGTGGATATCCGGGCCAACTTGCGCGCACCTCGACTAATTCCACGGGACCCTGAAGTTTACGGCCGGGTACTCATCTCAGTGGCCCTGAAGGGACTCGAACTGGTAACCATTGGGGAGCAAACCCAAGGCCTGACCAATTGAGCAACCCCTCAGAGTTATCTTCATTCAAATAAATAAAACACAAACATCGTTACAATGTTTAAAAATTTGAAAGTACCAAGGTGAATATTTAATTTCATAACACTTAGGTAACTGATATTATATATACATCTAGTCATTCACAAACTAGATTCAAGGAACATATTACTATACGCCCTATCTTTCCTAAGTTACACAATATTACTCACAGTACGTACCAGCGTATGTAACATTTCATACATAAATCAAATTTGTTCACAAAATCGATATAATTAGAATGTTGTTAGAAGTGTGATCAGAAATTAGGCATAGCATAATACCGTAAATTTCTGTTTGAAACTACACGATTTCAAATATCAGACTACATATTCTATTCACGTGATTTGGGAGAGAAAAATTCTATTTTGAGGGGTTGAGATAGAATTGTTACAGATTTTTCGGTATTTATATTTATGGCTTGAAATCTTTTAAAATCAATCAAATTAGTGAAACCCTTCTAAATCAAGTAGTTATTGAGGACACCAATTTTTTTAAGTATTTCTAAAATTCTAAGTTGAGGACACCTACACTTTAATGAGTTATATTTTAGCACCTGTTTGTTTTCATTTTTAAGCCGAATTCCTATCGTTGCTACAGTAATGTAGCCGTATCCTTTGACCTCTTTCTCTCATAGTGAGCCCCAATGTTTTGAAAAAAAAGGTAAAATATTGATTTTTATGTTAAAAACAATTCGAAACAAACAGAGGCTTAATATTAATTGAGGACACCTCAATTTATATGGATTTTTAAAATCCATTAAACTCTCTATTGATGACACCCTTGTCAAATTGTTTATTGTGTTTTGAACTTTCTTTACAAACATTGTAGAAAAGATGAGTTGGATAGTAGCTACTAGTGATTGGGATTTTATTTTATTAAACGATAAGTTGGATTGTAGCGTAATCGTGTCTAAATGCTCAATTGGTTGTTGTGAACGTAATTGAATGCGCATCTCGTGGGCTTGGGCCTATATTGTTGATGCGATTAATTTGTTTTGTGTAAGTCCGATAGATTTTCTTGATGGATGAAATCTATATATATTATTTACAGGTCATGGCTAGGTATGTATCCTCTCCTCTCCAAAGGTCATGGCTAGGTAACCTTCCCCTCCAAGAAAACAATTTTTACTTGTCCTATTGACAGTTGTCACTACAGTTTGAAGAGGATAGAGGAAGATCTGCCCTACATGTGCACACCTTTAGTGATTGATCTGGCAAAACTTTGGGAATTCGTAAAGAATCTCTGGTTTTGTATTTCATTGAACCCTTAAGTCACATTAAAATTTTTATTCGCACTCTTCTACTCATTTTCAACCACACATTTTTCAATTAAATAATATTTTCTATCATATCAATAATTTTTCCTTCTTTTTCAACTACACATTCTCCATCAATCTACTATTCCAAAATAATATGGTTCAAACACACCCTGAATTGTTCTCGATAAAATCTAACAAAATAAACCCATATTGCTTAATGTGTGTCATCTTTTAAATGCAAATGCAGTTGAAAATGAGACCTATTAGCCCATAATATAGTCATAGCCAGATCTGAGGAGATGCCCAAGAGGCTGTCACCTCAGGCCCAACTTTTTGGGAGGCCCAAAATCTTTTTTTTTTTTTCTTCTTTATTTTAAAAATTCATTGTCATTTATACTCATTCACCCTTATTCGACTGCTCCAAACAATGAGGTTTCTTCAACAATGATATCATAAATTATAAAATTAGTGTCTGAATCTAAAATACTCATTCCATCGTGTAACACCCACTCGGTATATATTTATGCATCGTTATACACATTTTTGTTGATATGATCTTTTATTAACCCTAGTTTTTTTTAATTGCATTGACTGATAAATTTTATATATTTAATTGATTACTATATAGTTTTATCTCTAAATTCAATTATATTTTTTCAATATGTTGATTAGATCATTTATTTGTGTGAGATTGAATTTCTTTTCTCAATCTATAATTCATTATTAATTAATGTGAATTTGTGCCTTGTATGGGGTAATTAGGTGCAATATATTGTTAAATATGATGTGATTTAATTTTTCATTTTATTGTTACATTATGAAAATATTTATAACCTTAGATAATATATCGTTATTGTTGTTGCAATAACATTTTTTTTTCCTCTAAAGGCTATGAGCCTAGTGCAAAGTGAAAAAATGTGTAAAATTTAACCATTTTTGCATACAAGAAGTTTATTTTCTATTTTATACGAAATTGAATTCATTATGACTGCAAAGTGTATTTACCATACTCATGTAATGGAAGGAAATCTTCTTTCACTATAGCTAAGTTAGAAACATTGATATTCTTTGATTATTTTTATTTTTTTTCCTTTTCTGCTAATAGATTGTTTGGACACTTTTTTTCTCCAGAAATTTTCCTTAATAGATATCTTATAACTATATTGTAAAATAGAAACAAAAAGCTTGGTTTGATTTTGTACTTGTGGAATGAAATATTTAGGAACACAGATAAAGATCAAACAAGTAAGTCAAATACTATATCGATTACAATTAAATCAACAGAAAAAAGTTTTTTGAACTTGAAATTAATTAAGATTTATCTCCGATCAACTTTATCACAACAAAGATTGAATGAATTGACCTTGTTATCAATTTAAAAAGAAATGGTTGAACAACTCGACTATTCAAAATTGATTGACCGTGTTAAATATATATATATTGGAATGTTCCATTTTGCTATTTTATTGTTGATTTTAAGTTAACAAATTTAGTTCCATAAAACTCTTATAAATGGAAAAAAACATTTCATTACTTGCTACGATTTAAGAGTTCAAATTCTGAAATTCACCTCAAACCCCACTAAATACAGGTACGACCCTAAATATAGTCACCCCTATGTGTTAAAATCTATGTTTTCAAAACCAGAACGTATCGGTCCCTTCGACAAAAAATGAAATTTGGGAACCAGTCTCGAGCATGGATCCAACTACGGTCTAAAACCTGCATAGTTAAGAACCAACTGGAAGGAGGGTCCAACTGTCTCGGTACTGATTTTTCCAGTTTTAACGGGTTTACTTTTCAAAAAAATATGGAAAAATTGAGCAAATCTTTACCTATTAACTATACATTTCAAAAATAAGGTGTTAAACTTATATTTTCGTAAAGCAGTTGTTAATTTATACTTTAATGTCATTAATATATTAATAAATTTGTTAATATAATATAAATAAGGATAATTTATATATAAACGTATTTTAGAGATTATCTTAAATTAAAAAATCAAATATTTTCAAAATTCCAATTTCCTTTAACTGCCCCCATTACTTTTGGGGTACTTTTAAAATTGATTCAGTCAAAGAGGAATATTTCCATTTTGACTATTCAATTTATTCATATTTTTACAATGACCTATTTAATGGCAGAAAACAAAAACGTCCTTAAATATATAAAAACATTATAAAATATTGTTTTATATAAAAGACAATAATATCATTTAGTTAACAAATAAAAATGAAACACTCCCTACGTAAAATTTCAAAATCAACTTACTTTTGTTATGTGTTTATTTCAACAGAGATAAAAACTATTTCATCTTTCAGCTGCTTCAACCTTCAAATCTGAAAAATTTATCAAATGCTGAAGGCTGAATTTTTTTTATATCAATCACTTCGGATTGATAAGTATATTTACGTATGTTTAATTTCGTTTTTGTTAAATCAGTATACGTTTTAATCGTTAAATTTATTTAGACATAAATAGTTAATGTAGATAAAAAATTTTAACAGATCTATACTTTTTTTAAATATGAACGAGAAAAAAAATCATCTGCGTTTTAGGACGAAATGGATCTGGAGAGAAACAGCCGACCGACTGTTACCTATTAAACAACTGGCTATTAGCTGTTAACAGCCGAAACAACGGCTGTTTAGCTGACTGTTATGGTTGTTTCACTTTTTTAAAAAAAAAATTATTGTTAAAAGTCGAATTTTCGACTATATAATTCTATCCAATTGTTTCACCTTTTTTTAAATTCCTTTTAAAAATATAAAATTTGACTATGTATTTTCTTAAAGAAATTATGTTTTTTGCAGATATGGTTGTAACGTCAATTTGTTACTTTGGTGAATTCGAATTGGACCTATAAAATTTTTAAATTGTGACCGCAAAATAATTTGTGACATAAATTTTGTAATTTCTGATCAATTAATAATATATGGCCAATTATATGGAATTTGTGACCAAATTATATGGAATTGTAATCTTAATATATTTATTTAATAAAATATATGTTTAATTAATTAATTTATAAATAAAATTTAAAAAAAAAATCTGATATTTGAAATTTTAAACTTTAATCTCTCAAATTTGAAATGGGTGAAACTACAAAACCAGATTTTTAAACTTTCAAAACTTTATTTATACAAAAATCAAATAGTAATTCATCTCTATCTAAATTATAATTACCAAAACCCTAAAAATCAAAAATCATTTCACATCTTCATTCTCTTTCTAACCTGTCATTATCTCTTATATCTCGCCTCTCTCTTCTTCCCACTCTCTATATCACCTCTTTCTTCTTCTCACCCTCGTCGTCGAAAACCTCATAAGGCCGTCGTTGCAGGTCCGGTCATGTGCGGTAGTTTGGGTAGTATCGTGATCTATGCGGTGGAGGTTTGTGATCAGTGCGGTGGTAGTTCGTCTTTTTTTTTCTTTGATGAGGTGTGTGGCGATTTGGATATAGTGGTAAGGGTTGGGTGCGTTGGTTTCCGATCTTGAGGGCTTTTTTCTGGTTGTTGGCGTGGTGGTGGTTCTGTAAGTTTTGGCGTGGTGCAATGGTTCTAGTTGTTGGTGTTATGGTGGTTGGGTAGTGGTGTGCTGGTCGGTGAATGCGACGGAGATGATGATAGGGTTGGGAATTTTTTAAATTGTAGGATGGGGCTGGTGGTGGTGCGAGGTGGTGTTGTAGCGACCGAGAACTTTTAA
>CAIGRM010132903.1:0-10436 GCA_903798335.1 Fraxinus albicans
TATCAATCCATCAATCATAGGTTGGTGGGCATAATACAACACTTAATGATCTCTCTAAAATGGACGGTTACTTGACCTTTAAGCATCGGCTACATATATGCCACGTTAGTTAATCATATGAAGATTTATTAAAAAGATTTCTTTGGAAGATGTGAAGCAGGATATGTTTCTCGTCGGTTAAGCAATTTATCACTTCGGGCATTTTTCTACGATACACGTAGCACCTCATCGCCAACCTATGAAGTCGTCCTCCAATACACACCAAATGATGCATCATGTTGCCTTGATATATCCTACCTTGGCCAGGTGGGTAGTGACGTAAATGGTGATGTGAGCGTGGGTCTAATTTAATTTAACACCTGACAGCACACACGAGGTGATGATCTAGAGCCTCATTAGAAGAGGTGTAACAATAGTTTTTCAAGTCCGTGTAGGGATATTCATGTAATACATGGACATTCAATTTAGGGTCGAAGTATAATCATTGTCGAGGTGATGCGTTGGCATGGTGCATGTGATGTTGCATTTGTTATGTGACTCAAATCAATGCCAAGTCTGCGCTCCCTGGTGAAAAGTTGAATCAAACTTACATTCACGTCACCATATACATCACCACCTAGTTGTTGAGGTGGGATATACCAAGGTGGTATAACACCTTATCCGGTGTGTCTGGAGGACGAGCTCCTAGGTCGGGAATGAGGTGTTACGTCTGCCACATAAAGATGTCCGAAGTTATGAGTTGCTTAACTAAGAAACATCTACTGTTTCCATCTCCCAAAGAGATCTTTTTTTAAAAAATCTTCTTATAATTGATTGATGTAACATCTTTGTAGTAGACGCTTAAAGGTCAAGTCGTCAGTCCACTTTTTAGAGAGCATTAAATGCTGTATTAAATCCCGTCAACCTATGATTGACAGATCAGTACCTATGAGAAGAAATGGGACGCCCTTGCCACCAGATGAATCCACTTGTTTCCTCATCCTACGATGAGTACTCTATATTCATCACTATATAACTCAAACACTTAGCCATTTGAAGGTAATGAATCCAAAACATACACATATATACACTGCTATCTCCCTCTCGTTGTTTACATTTACATATACACATCTCTCAGTGGCTCACGTTACAAATGTACCACATCATATCTTATCATCGTCAACTAACTTTACCGCTAAAATGCTTGAGACCACCTCCACCATCATCAAAGAGTGTTATGGGTGACTAACGGTTGTATCCTAGTGTGTAGGAGAGTATCTATGTGGAGCTGCAAACTGTTGACCACATTAGAGGTACATTTTTCGAGGACAACACCTAAACCTCCCTGGTTGTCCAATGATCAACTAGAAGTTTGAAAAGAAACATAAACTATAAGATAAAACTATACTTTGTCCTAAAATACAAGAATATTAACATACAATTTATTAATTCATTTAAAATTATAAAAAAAATAGAACTTTAACAAGTATCCAATTAGGATTAACAAGCAACTTGTGAATAAAAAAAAAAAAGACTTAAAGTCACTTAGTTCGGTTATATTTTTGCAAGTAATAGCTAGGAGTAAAAGTATCCTCCCACGAAAAATAGATTTTAAGTTGAATTCTATTAATTCGATATCAAACTCAGATGTAATCGAAACTAGAGAATTTTGATGTTTGTTGGTGATAATTACTAAAGTTTGTCCTAATTATTATCTAAATGCACGTGAATTCTATGTATAAAAAGAGTATTGAAATTCTGAGTCCACCTATTATTCTCATGTTTCAATTATCGATATATGTTCTCTAGTGTAATTTGTGTATAATTGAAAAATCAATAATTTTATTTTATTTTACTATCTCCACATAGGTAAGCCAAACAAGCACGACTCGAAATATCCATATCCCAAATTCATATGTGAAGCAATGGATTCACTTGCACAATTACTTATTTGATTGCATAAGTCATAAACTATTATTCTTAATATTTGTTGAGCCTTAAGTTGATTATTGCAAAGTTCCAGACTTATTTCAAACCATCTAAAATAAAATAAATAACATGTTATCTAAATAGTGAATAAGCATTCAATAATCCATAAGCATGCAATATCAATCAATAACACAAATGAACTAATAAATAGTATTTGAATTAAAACGGATAAAAGATATTTTTAACTTCATCCTAACCCTACTATGTTTAGCCTAGCATCTCAATAATGAAATTACAACAAAAGATTTGAAAATCCATCACCTGAAACATGTAATTGCAAGAAATAGACTAGTATCGATTTTTTACCTCTAATTTTCAATCCCTAACCTTGAATCTTCAATGTCTTGATGTTCTTAGCCTTGAATCTCTTTCTAGCATTGCTACAAAATTGAAAGTCCAAAGTGGGTTAAATTGTTGACTAAATTGCTTTTCAAAACTAGAAGACGTCAAAAAGGAAATAGAATCTTCGTCCAAATTTTGTGCGGTTGCATGGCACAACCTTCTTGTTCTCTACTTTTGCCAAACAAGACCTTGCTATAGCATGGGCTATTGCCCTGCGATTGCAAGCCTTAATTATTGATTCTGTAAATTTTGGTCCTTGACTTTGTCCTTTGGTTAGCTCACATCCGTGTAATTACAATCCAAACCTTTGATCTTCCAAATTTTGTCTAATTGGTCTCTTATATCAGAATTAAGCACAAAATCCTTCCTTTTTCTTGGTCTTCATTCCTTTTCTCCAAAAAATTATCAAACATTGAGATTAAGTAATAATTCTATAAAAGTACTCATACATAATCATGTTTAACCACTTAGATAAGTGCATAAAATACACTTATCAAATACTCTCAAATTTGTACATTTGTTTGTCCTTGAACAAAATCATATACATATCTTAACAAACAAACATGCAAAATACAAAATAGCCAGATTGCTTAGAGGATGTTCTCTTCGTGTTTCAGTTTTTAGTTTTGAGTTTTGAATTCATTTTGGATTTTATAATTTAGTTTTGAGATTGCTGAAAACGCGATCTTTTTGTCATTTTGAAAAATTGTTTTCAAAAATAAAAAAATGAAGTTTTGGCTTGGTTTTAACTGAAAATTGCCAAAACGACTTTTGGCCTTTTTCGTTTTCTTTGTAAATTTTAAACTCATTTTTGGAAATTCGTTTTTGAAAATAGGTAAGTAAACGTGTTTTGGAAAATTAAAAACTGAAAATGGCCTGAAAACAACAAAGAAAACATGCCTTTATTGTTTCTTCTTAATTTTGAAATTTTGATGTCTAGCATATAAAGAGATTCAAAATCACGATACCAAGATCAAATTCTACTTATCTAATGTTAAATCAATTGAAGTGAGTGAAGAATCAAGTTGTACATCATAAATTCAAATATTAATTCAATTATTGATCTTGAGTGGTCCAATTTATCCTATTATTCGCTCATAAGATACACACTCCCAAACTTGTTAGACTATCTATCGAGGTTTATTCTAAAGTTGAATTCAGCCACTAGTTTATTTTATTTAGTTAGATTTCACATGTGCAAGTCGATATATCAACAAATGAGGATTCTCCCACATTCTGTATGCTTCAACCTCCTAGACTCAGCTAGGCTAATATTTCTTGCTAAAAGTCTAATTCCATAGAATAAGTGTTTTAAGGCATAGTCATGCATAGCATCTTCTATTTTATGTACTTACATTTTTCAAAACATTTGTGCATACTCTATTTCATACACTAACTTTGATAATTTTGAATTTTCTTTTTTAGATTTTCAAAATGTGTTCTTATTGGGATATTTTATAGCGTAGCTTTCACTTATAAAGTAAGGTAGCTTTTCTCCCTTTTTATGAAATACCCCTTACTATAACACTTATTCTCAAGATACAAAATATAAAGTTTTTTGTTCTCATACTTTATGCTTGTGTACGGTATAAAATTTTAGCGTAAGATTGATATTTGTATATTTGAAACTGATAGAAAGTTTGGGACAGATTATGCTAAAAGAAGTTGAGTTTAGATTTGTTACATTTTGCAACTGTTGAAGACAAAAAGTACAAATTTCCTTGTAGTTTTTGAGGAGATAAATTATTATACCACCCAACCTTTGACCTTGTAGCAATGTTTTCGGCAACCTTAATTTTATAACATTCTATACCTCAATTATTCAATGATTTAACCAATTTGTTCTCAAATAAAGTTTTTACCCAAAGCAGGTTTGAGGTGACTTATAACCGTGAAATAAGGCCACGCAGTCATGCTCAAGTCAATCATCTCAAGTGCACTTGCTTTATTAGTAAGGCAAACATGTCAACGTACATTTTTGTTTCTCCCCTCGTTGATATTTCCAACCAACCCAACATTGTTTATCATCCGTCCATTAACCCCTACCTATATGTCATGACTAAGGATGGTAAAACAACTTATCAGCCTACAACCTATGGATCCCAATTCGAACGGGTGGGTTCAGGGTAAGACACATTGCCTTGACTCACTCAAGATTCTTGTGTTAATTATGCTCAGAATCTCTGATACCAATTGTTGGGAATTGAAGGATCATGTATCGCTCGATACCATTTAATATAAAACCAACCATCGGATTGAGATGTTGAAGTTATATGACAAAATATAAAGTATTTGATCACAAGTAAAAGGACAAAAGAAGGTAAGAGAATATGGTAGAGGAATTATGAGATTTTATTGCACTACAAATAATGAAGATGGAGAAAATGAAGATGGAGAAATATTACAATGATCATAAAACCTAGTAATCACTTTTCTTACATTATAAAATTGTATAAAAGAGTCTAATATTTATAGGGAATATGTAGAGGACGTCGAAATCCTCCTAGTAGAGTTGTTGATGATGTATGATGCCAAAATATCGAGTCCAAAATGAAAAAGGAGAGAATAACGTGAAAATCTGGGAAAAGACACAGATGGCGCCGCGATGCCAGCTCTGAATGCCCCGGCGCTACAACGCTAAGCGTTATGCCAAAATTTCTCTTTTTTCTTTTCTTTTCGTTCCAAGTTGTTTTCTTTGTCCTGAACTCTTCTTCAAGTCCAATATCAATTTTCAACTTCCAAGGGGCTTCCAAAATAGAACTTCTACTTNTCCAATATCAATTTTCAACTTCCAAGGGGCTTCCAAAATAGAACTTCTACTTGACATAGGACTCCAATAGTATTCCAAATTGAATTCTTTTTTATGTGCACTTCAATTACTTCAATAAGGAATTCGGGTCATACCCCAATTCTAACAATCTCCACATTGACCCGAATTCTACTGCAATGAATAAAGCTCTAAAATATTCTCCACCTGAAGAAGAAAATACGTCTGCAAGGAATTAACTAACTCTTCGACAATGATCAAAACTGATTTCTCCAACCAAACAGAAAATACTCCACTACTTCCAATGAATCCAAGCATTATTCTGCAAAATTATCTCAGATTCCCAAAAAAATCACAATGATTTTAAAATTCACCAAACTAGGATGTAACACACCCTAAAGCAGAATCAAACTCAAATACTTTTAAAGAATGCCCCTTGCTAGATTATACACCTTCTACTACACTAAAAGTATGCTCAACAAAATCAGCATCTACATACCTTATTTTACTGGGTCTGTCCCTAACAATTTAATATAATGGCACCGCGGCTAATGGTGGCAAAGCGCCATTATCTATATCTCCTGAACTCCACTAAACTATATTCTTCAAATTCGACCATTTACGAGCTCCTAAAGGTATTGTACTAAACGGAATGTCCACCATGGTACTGAACATGTGCTGATTGACTCTTTTGGATTCTGCACAATCCTGTAGGATGTATAATTGAAATCTTTTATATCCCTCTAATACAATCTAGGCACCCTTACAAACCTTCAAAAGTCAACCTTCACCAAAGAACTCATAACCCTTTAAATCAAGGATAGACAACGAGATGCAATTCTTCTTCAAATCTGGAACATGTCGAACATGTTCAAGTGCTCTAATTGTCCCATCCAATAGCTTTAATCTGACCGTACAAATTACAGCAACCCGATAAGGTGTGTTATTTTCCATAACCACGACACCTTTGGAAACCGTTTCATATTTAGTAAACAAGTCTTTATTATGACATATATGAAATACACACGCTGAATCCAGAATCCAACCATCTATAGTTTAGACTCGATTTCAGAAATAGCTAAGAGATCTCTCTCATTTACAATGTTCTCTGCGAGGTCTGCTTTACCTAAAGTCTCTGATTGCTTCACATATCGACTTGCAGTCAACCTTTCTTTATTATGAAATTTGTAGCAATCCTTCTTAATATACCACCTCTTTTTACAAAAGTTACAAATTTGATTACTGAACTTAGACTTCGTCTGCCCTTTCCAGAACCACTATAAGCAACTAGGTCTTCTCCATCTCTGGCCTTAGAAACCGAATGTTTTATCTTCTCTTTTGAAAACAGAGCATCATATACCTCTTCTATGGTGAGAGTATCACGACTATACAAGATCATGTCTCTAAATAAAAAAAAACGAAGTAGGCAACGAAGACAATAGGATCAAGGCCAAATCTTCTTCATCATACTTACTTCTAAAGTTTTCAAATCAGAGACGATCGCTTTAAATACAGCCATGTGATTTTTCAATGATCATCTTTCTGCCATTCGATTAGAGTATAAACACTGCTTGAGATGTAACTTGCTTTTCAGACTTCTAGTCATGTACAATTGCTCCAAATTCAACCATAAAGTGCTGCTGAATCCTCTTTAAAAAAGGTTTGAAAACTGCTATTCGGTAGATGAAGATAAATGTGAGAAATTGCCTTATTATCCTTTTGTAATTTCTACTCCACAGTCAAATTTTCGAGCATCTTGTCAATTCTTAGCAATGCATTATCCAAATCTTGTTGTGCGAGTACTGCACGCATCTTAACATTCCACAATAAAAATTTAGTGGTTCGATCCAAAAGCGGAATGTCATACTTCATAGAAGTCATCACGAACAAAAATCTCGAACAAATCAAACATTGTGCTCTGCAAAACTTCTGAACCTAGGCTCTGATACAACTTGTTATGTTAATTATGCCCAGAATCTCTAATACCAGTTATTGGGAATTCAAGGATCACATATCGCTCGATACCACTTTATATGAAACCAACCACCGGATTGAGATGTTGAAAATATATGGCAAAATATAAAGTATTGGATCACAAGCAAAAGAATAAAAAAAAGACAAGAAAATATGGCAGAAGAATTAAGAGATTTTATTGCACCACAAATAATGAAGATGAATAAACATTACAATAAAACTAAAAGCTAGTAATCATTTTTCTCAGACTATAAAATTGTATAAAAGAGCTTAAAATTGTATATGAAGTGGGATGTCAAAAAATCGAGTCAAAAATGAAAAAAAGAGAGAGTAACGTGAAAATCCCTGAATAGACACAGGTGACACCGCATCTCAAACAAGGGTGAACCCAAATTCTAACAAAGGTATTAGTCACCCCTCCCCACCCTACCCCACCCCATTCAATATATGTATGTATGTATGTATGCATGCTAATGAGGCAAATGAGTATTAGCCTCATCCGACCACATATAAGCAGGACATAGAGACAAAAATCCCCATCAGGACAAGGTGCGAAATTGTCGCCCCTCTGTGAATCCACCTCATTGTCATCTAATGAAGGCCCATGGCACCAACAATGTGCCAATAGCAATCAAAATAACATCGAAATGATTTGTGGACAAAATTTCTATATAGGTTAAAAGTTAAAGAAAATGAGTGTAATTTTTTTTTCTTTGTTTCCCCATGTATCAAGTTTGAAGAGAACACACATTTCCATATGTCATATAATTGATAATATATAATTAAGTGAACAATTTAAAAATATCTTTAAAAACTTATTAGTTATATATTTACTTTTGAACCTTTTTTACTTACAAAATACTATTTTTTTTTAATTTTAATTTTTGTACAACAAATATTGTAACAAAATGTTACATTTTATAAAATTGTGTTATATTCATTTCACCACCCATGACCCATGTTTCCATTATCATTGTGCCATAACCACGATCGACATTGCAACCACCACTGCTAACCACCACAACGGTCAATTTGCAATCTCCATCACCACCACCAAAAGGGTAAAATCCAACGCTACCACTACAATAGACAAACAACACTATGACACATACAAAACTAGATTTGAAAATAGTTCTACAGTTAATCCAAGAAAGTGAGAATCTAGAAAGAAATTATCGCCATTGGTGTTATAGAAGATAGGACATGTAAGAATATAGTTGTTTCAAGCATCTAGGAATTGGGTCATCATCAACGACGAAGGACATACAAATGTGGTGGCATTTATAGAAAGAGGTGTTGTTGGAGGTAGTAGTGTGGAGTCTAAACCTTCGCCCATGAAATGGGCAACGGCCCTAGATTTCCTTTCTGTTTATGTGTGTGTCCTTAAAAAGATGAAGGGTTTGTAGGCAAGGTTCTAAAATCTGTAATGTGTGGTAATGCATTTAGCATCAAGCATTACAAATATGTTTTCTAATTTTTAATATTATGCGAAGAATTTGAGTATTAATCTATTTTCTAATTTTTAATATTATTTTAAATAATGCATTTTTTGAACTTTATATATTCTTCAAATCTTATATCTATATATATATATATATATATATATATATATATATATATATATTATTTGTTATTTTGAGAACAAAAAATCATAATGAAATTGACCAGAACTTGGGCGCCGAAGCGCTCGGACGTTACTTTTATGGCAGACATATCTTGAATTGGGTGGATTGATTTCATGCTATTGAAAAGAGATTGGAGAATACTCCAAAAATCTTAATCCATTAGATCCCACCCAATGGACATGCCTTTATTTTGTCAATTTTACAAAAGGTCAACTCATATCCTAATAGGGTTTACTTAGAGTCAAACATGATAATCCACCTTGATTCATTGAAGTAGCAGTATCGACCCACCCAATTTTCCGAAATAAAAATGCTGAAATTAAAAATTTCCAAAATCTAAAATTGGAAATTTAGGGCCAAAATTTGCATCTCGCGAGGAGAATTCAAAGTACGAATTTCATACCTAAAATTCTTTTTTTAATTCTCAATGGTTTAACATGGAGTTGGCTCTAATACCACTTGTTGAAACTTTAAACTTTATAAAACTAGAAAACCTAATTACTTTATTGCTAAGATCTTCCATGTCAAATCATCAAAAAAATTAATAGTGCGTTATATAGATTAATTCTTTGAGAATATTTTATTATTACTGGATTGATTCCAAATTTTGAATCTTAATTATTGGTTCCTTTGGTTTTTGAGTTCTTACTCTTGATTTCGACTTTTTACTCCATAGTCTTATTGTCTTGTTTTTTGATTTAATTGCTTCAATCATTTTTCTTGATTCTTTTTTTTTTTTTTTTTTTTTTTCTTTTCTTTTTTTTTGGGTTTTTAATCTTTCTCTTTAATATTTTTTTTTTTTTTTTTTTTTCCAATCCTTGTCCTTGATTGTGGGTTTTGAATCTTTCTCTTCAATATGTTTTTTCTTGTATTTTTGTGTTGATGAGATGATACAAAAAATGCATATTAATTGGGGACCATACCATATTTATAGTTTCAATATGTATTTGGCTCATCGTCAAATACAACCCTAATGAATATAATCTGACTCACACTTTATTTAGATGAACTAAGCCAAACAATTTAATTTTTTATTAGATCACTTTAATTGAACTTAACTTTAAGATAATCCTATACACAATTAATTACATATTTAGGCTCACATGACAAATTAATAAACTCAACATATTACGCAACAATTAATTAATGATTAACGTACAAATAAGGAAGAAATATTTTCAACATAATTTAAGGGATTCAGACCATTCAATTAATATACTTATTATGCCGGATTATGCTAGTGGTACATCAAAAGATGTACCTAAGGGGTTACATCCCCCTCACATGGGGTGGGACCCACTTGCATAAAATATTTTTTTGTTTAAGTTGGTCTCACCTTCATGTGAGGAATTAATGTTGCATGTCAAATACAATTTTTCACAATTTTTCATATTCTCAAAGTTGATTAACTAACAGTTCACTAGTGAATATGTATTTGAGAAGATGAAAAATTGTATTTAAGAAACTTTTGCAAATTGAGTAAAACACCAAAACAGATGAATATCAGCTAAAATGATGACATTATCTATAATTAGTACAATGATATTAAAGCACACATAGGCAGCACCGTCGTGGGGTTCGTGGGCAATGCCCCCGGTGGTGATGACGTGGCTGGTGAGGTCGAGGGGATAGCACCCCTCGTGGGGGTTCGGGGGCGACGGTGATCGACCTGACCGATCGGTCGCGGGGGTTGAAGGGCAGCGCCCCTAGTGGTGGTTCGGGGGCATTGGTGATCGAAGTTGTGTTTTTTAGTGGGGTTA
>CAIGRM010132923.1:0-19182 GCA_903798335.1 Fraxinus albicans
CTACAACCACCATCAACTCCCATACAACTTCCATTCATTTTATGCATTGGAAAATAGAGGGAAAAAGGGGACATGAAAATGGAGTGAAAATTCGTATGGAATTTTACACGTAAATTGGAAAGTCCTTAGAACCATATTTCGGACATGAAATCTCACAAAAATTGATACTTAGATTGTGGATAATAATCCCCTTCTATTGTGATCGGAATTGGGACAATTGGAGAATAAGAAACGCAGATTTTGAAGTTTTTATACAAGGTGATCAACCATTAAAAAATCTTGGAATTCATTATTTCAAATAAGTTTCTTGACCCGAAATTCATGTTAAAGAATGCTGCAAATTCTTACACTTAGCTCCTACAAAGTGACTCTTGCATAGCTTGTCCTTTCTTTATTTTATAATGACGTCATTTTAGTTAGCAGCTTGACTTCCTTTTTTAGTTTTTTATACATGTGTCAGAGTATTGCGTCCACCCAAGGAAGTTAATATTTCATTTACACGTGCTTTAATTTTTGTTTAAACTCATTTGATTCATAACTCGATGCTATATATTTGTTTTAAATAGTTTATGTTGATGTTTTCATTTTGCATTTAAAATAATGCTTTCAATGGAAATTCAACATAGGAAATTTTTTAGCTATAAGATAAATGTGGTATGATGTCTTCAGATACAAGTACACAATTGAAAGATTAAACATAGTTCGTAAGACATTTTATTCAAATGAAAGTGATAGAAACTTAAGTGCGGTAGCTGCACATTGTGGATCACCTAATATGTTAGGTCCAGAAATGGAAGGAAATACTGCCAACTATGGAAGTAACAATGAAATCAGCACTGATGCAATCACTAAAACTGAAAATAGAGCAGTTGTAAAATGTGGACTTGGTGATGAGATTGAAAATGGACACATGATCCAAACCGATTAGCGCAAAGTGAGGTTGCTTTGAGCAAATTCTGCAAGAAAAGAAAAGATAGCTGCTACGAGAGAGAGGTAACTCTTGCTAGGTCAATCTGAAAATGGGAGTCTTGCAGTCTTGTCCAAGTTCAGTACCAAACGAGGAAGAGACTTGCAGAACAAAGGCCACTTGTTCAAGGACAATTTGTTCGACAAGTAACTGATGAAAAGAAAAACCAAGGTGACACCTACGAAGCAGATTGCTATCAGGCATACATAGAAATATGTGTTAGTTTTTGGAGTATAAAACTCTCATTCGAACAATCTGAATATACAAACATTGACAGAATTATCATAATGTAATTTACACAACGTAACAATATGATCAACATGATCAGAAAGTTAATTCGAGCTTACCAACTTCATGATTTTATCTTAAAATAAATTTGCTGCCTTCACAAATGCTAAAGATGTCTAGCGATCGTTTTCCAGGATAGAATAAATTTCGTCTTCTACAGAAGCAGCACAACAATCTGCAGTAGTTCCAACGAACTCAATGAAATATTTTCGCTTCGAGAACAATATCAGAACGAGACAGAGAGAGAAAATGATTCAAAGTAGAGAAAAAGTTTGCAATGAAAATTGTGTAATTATTCTGGCAGCAGGGCACGCTATTTATAGATTTGTTTGTGACTATTCAAACATCCTGCAAGCCTTTTCAGAACAATTGTCATTGTTCAGATAGCCCTTCAAACTCGAACAGACAACAATGTTCAATATGAAACACTGTGTCTGTTAAGTCTGTCAACAAATGTTTGTTACGTTGGTTAACAGACGACCCAAATCAAAAAATTACCTGAAAGTAAGCCAATGAAAATTAATTTCAATATGTATCCAAGAATTTGATTAATTACAATTTGGCTCAAAATTTTAAATAAATTTCGTCTAAAAAGATAATATAGTACGAGGATCCACCCGCACTTGAACACAAATTGGACCGAACTCGGACAAAAGCACGTGCTCGCACTATGCCGTGTCGAGACGAGCCAGTCAGACGGATGACGACGGTGCAGTGTACGTGTGTGCTTAGGACCGAGCCCAATAGGATATAGGTCTCCCACCTTCCAAAAACTATTGGTACCCCTTGGTGCCCAAACTCAATTTCTAAACTTTTACTATATAAATCACACCAAAGTTTCCTAACTTTCCCATGTGAGATAAGTGTTTGACAATTTCCAATAAATCAAATTCTTCACTAGTTTATAGATTCAAGTGGGTTGCTTTGATATCAAATATTTCATTCAATTCTAAATGATTTTCAACAAATAAATATATCACGTTAATCACCTCGTGGAGTAAAACATGAATATACTTGGTCCTGTTAAAATAAAAGTACGAGTCCCACTAAAATTGGGGCTCAAAGTTGACCTATTTCATTAATTAATAAACAATTTTTAACAATCCCACACATGAATGAAATATGTCGTCATTTTCCAATCAATAACAACTGATATATTTTTCGAAGTATAAATGAAGAAAATTGCATTGAGATAAATAGCCAAAGACTTTAAACTTCCCAAATAAAATCTATCAGCTTGGCCAATCAATAGCAAGATGCTTTGAACAGTAAGCCGGTCATGTAAATCTAGACAATATAAGTCATATAGTTCCCTTCGAACACAATTGATTCTCACATTTGTGTCCATCTTGGCCTTGGACACTTTCTGGTTCATGAGTACTTTTTAGAGAATCTATCTTCACGTAACTCTCTTAGAAGCGGCTCCTTTTCATCCACATAGGCGATCTCAATATAGAGTATTCTGCTATACTCCACTTGAATGAATCAAGATATAGAAATCATTAAAAGCGTAATTTAACCTATTTCGAGACAGTTAGGCTTTGGCTCATCATAGGAATACATAGGAGTAAAAAATATCCCCAGGTTTTATTGAGTTTTTCACAATCGGTTGTCGGATTAAACCTAGACTTTGGGATCTTCAGTCAACTAGGTTAGGTTTCCACCATGGAAACTCTAGATTATTTTATCGATTTTAACCATATCCCCTTCAATGAACTTTCGACTTGCTCTTTCGTCAAACCTTTAGTTAGCAGATCCGCAATATTTTCTTTTGATTTCACATAATTTATAGAGATAATACTAGTAGATAGCAATTGTCTAATGGTATTGTGTCTATGACATATATGTCAAGATTTACCGTTATACATAGCATTTTGTGCCCTTTCAATTGTCGATTGGCTATCACAATGGATACATATAGCAAGAACGGATTTATCCAACATGGAATATATTCTAGAAAGTTTCGTAGCCATTTGAATTCTTCCCCAGCTTTATCTAACGCAATGAATTTAGATTCTATCGTTGATCTAGCTATACATGTCTATTTTGATGATTTCCATGATATTGCAACACCTCTTAGTGTATAGACATCCACTTGTCGACATGGAGTCTTTAGTATCTCATATCTAATTTGCATTGCAATATCCTTCAAATACTGCTAGATATCTCGAATAGTGTAATCTAAAGTTTTTTATATGTTTTAAATACCCTAAAACTCTAACAATTGCCCTCTAGTACTCTGTGTTTGGATTACTCGTATATTGCCTTAGCCTATTAATAGAATAATCAATATCAGGTTGAGTGCAATTCATGATATGCATTAAACTACCAATAATATGAGAATATTCTAATTGAGACTTACTACCACTAGTGTTTGAAACGGGATGAATACTGGCATCCATTAGTATTTTCATAGGAATGATATCATATTTTTTAGACTTATCAAGAATTTTCTCAATATAGTGTGATTGAGATAATATGAGACTATTAGGTGTTCTAACATTTTTAATTCCAAATATAACAATGGCGACCCCCACCTCCTTCATTTTAAACTTACTTTGTAACATTCTTTTAGTAATTTGAATTATGGTATCATTGTTACCCATAATCAGCATGTCATCTACGAATAAACATACCATGACATATCCATTTTGAGTGCTTTTGACATACAAACATTTGTCTACTCGTTAATTTTGAAACCATTTGACATCATTATCGTGTCAAATTTTTCATGCCATTTTGTAGGAGCCTGCTTTAAAACATAAAGCAATTTAACATGTCAACATACTTTCTTTTCTTGTCCTAAGGCCACAAATCGTTCAGCTTGTTCTATATAAATTTCTTCATCTAATTCTCCATTCAAAAAAGCTGTTTTAACGTTCATTTGATGTATATCCAAACCATTCAATGCCGCTATCGCAATAAGCTTACGTATGGAAGTAATTCTTGTTATAGGTGAATATGTATCAAAATAATCAAGACCTTCTTTTTGCTTGTAGCCTTTAGCTACAAGTCTAGCTTTATATTTGTCAATTGAACCATCCGCTTTCATTTTCTTTTTGAAAATCCATTTACACTCCAATGGCTTATTGCTAGNTCTTTTTGCTTGTAGCCTTTAGCAACAAGTCTAGCTTGATATTTGTCAATGGATCCATTCGTTTTCATTTTCTTTTTGAAAATCCATCTACACTCCAGTGGCTTATTGCTAGGAGGAATGTCTATTAATTCCCACGCATGATTTTGTAGCATGGATTCAATTTCACTATGAATAGTTTCTTTCTAATATAAAACTTCGGTCGATAACACAACCTTTTTATAACTTTGAGGTTCATTTTATAACAAATATGTTAGAAAATCATGCCCAAATGAGGTTGTCGTCCTGGCCCTCTTATTACGTCTAGGTTCTTCTTCACGAGATCTCTTCAGCGAATTTGATTAATTTTGCATATTATAAAGAAAAACATTTTTTTGAAAATTGTAGCATCTCTCAATTCAATAATCTTATTAACATGCACATCGGGTATTTCAGACTTATGTACAATAAATCTGTATTCACTACTATGGTAGGCATGACCAATGAATACACAATCAATGGTTTTAGGTCCTATCTTAACTTTTTGGTTTAAGAATAGCGACCTTAGCCAAACATTCATATACCTATAAGTATTTATAGTTAGGTTTGTAACCTTTCCATAATTTATAAGGTATCTTATGCTCTTTTCGATGTGGTAATTTGTTGAAAATATAATTGGTAGAAAGTAAATCTTACCCCCACAAGTTCTGCGGTAATCTAGAACTTATCAACATAGCATTCATCATCTCTTTTAATGTTCGATTCTTGCGTTCAGTAATACCATTAGATTGAGAAGAATAATGCACTCTATTTAGGGATGGTAAGAAAATTCGACAAACCCGATACCTGCAGGGCCCCGTCCCGAACGGGGCGGGAATTACCCGCTTAATCGAGTAACTTATATTAGGGACTAATATAGACGTAGGGATGGCAAAAAAATTCGACAAACCCGATACCCGCTTAAACGGGTAACGGGGCGGGGATGGGCAGGGAATTTTGCCCTGGGGCTGGTTCGGGTAACGGGGTCCCCGCCCCGTCCCGTCCCGTTTAAAATTTTTTTTTTTTTTTGTAGAATTCAATAATTTAAATGGAAAATTTCATGAAATTTTATTAGTTCTAATAGAAAATGGTAACTAAAATTATTTGTCTTAATATAATGAATGGGGCAATAAAATAAATTATCAAAAACTTAAAAAAAATTAAACGGGGTAGTAAATGGGGCAAGGGCCACGTCCCGACCCACTCCACCTCGTTGCCATCCCTAACTGTAGTTTGATGAATACTTCCATGTTCCGAACATAATTGTTTTAACAGAGAATCACATTAATCTCTCTATCACTTCTTATTGCCTTAATCTTTTTGCTAAGTTGATTTTTAATCTCTAACTTATAGTGTTTAAAAAGTTCAATTGCTTCGTCTTTGCTTTTGAGTAAATACACGTAGCAATATCGAATACAATATATCGCTTTTTGGGAGACAACCCAAGAGTTTTTATTAGGATATTCGTAGACAATTTGGTTAAGTCAAGTTAATAACATTAAAGAAGCGCTTCTTGGGAGGCAATCCAAGTGTTTTTCTTTTTTATTTATTTTGTTTTGCATTTTAGGATAGTTTTAATTTATTTTATGTTTATTTAGCACTCATCATCCATACCCCGTTTCCTCTTAGAGCTTCAATATATTGGTTTATTAGATGTTAGAGTTAAGTAACATCTGTTCCAATTATTTGATTTTAATGCTTTATTCGATTTTTCAGGAACATGACATCACAAAACATTTAAACCACTTTTAACCAAAGAACCAACGGAAGTAATAAGAAAGCTAGTCATTGAATTACAAGCCATATTAGGGGATTCATTTCTTCACTTTCTTCTCCACCCCTTTATATGTCGATTTATAATTTAAAATATTGAATACAATGTTTAATTTAAATTTGGAGGTGGAAAACAGAAGTTTTCATTTTTTACATGTTTTTTTGTGCTTTTGTTGCTTTGAAAAAAATTGAAAAATTTCAAAAATATTTTCTTTTTTTGTGTTTGTGTGAGTTAGTTGGCCTGTCTGGCAATGATGAATGTATTGAATCATAAATTGATCTATAAATGGTGAATAAGTTGCATGTTTTAGATTATTTTTGCTTTTTCATGTGAAATTTGAAATATATTGAGCACTTGAATTAAGTTAAGCATTGTTTATGAATGAGTTGAATTCATAATTGGATAGACTGAAATAGTAGACCATAGATGCTAAACCCAAAATCACAAAATTTTACATCATTGGACCAAATTTAAAATAGTTTGGGGGATTTCACTATTGTGGGAAGATATTGAGATAAATAGGGATTTTATATGTGAAAAAAATCTTGTGTGGATTATCTAAGGTCAATAGGATAAAACTGGGTGAAAATCTCAAGTTAGAGGTTATTTTTCTTAAAATGGTGTCTAATGAGGGATATTACACTGATCAAGGCACAAAAAAATATTATTTTATTTAGAAGTTTCTCTTTGTAGCCTTTATTACTTGAGCAATTAAACCTGCAATGGTCTCTAAAACCTGGTGCCCTATGGTCGTCTGACTTGGGAGTTATCGATCGAAAACTTGTTACATATGTCATTTAAAAAGATTAAGGGTGAGAATGCTTTAAATAAAGAAAAATTAAAAAAGAAATTGAGAAAATCAAAAAAATGAGGTGTATGAACAGAAGACGCACCAAATGTCTTGATTATGTCTCAAACACTTATTTGGGAAAAATTGACTTTTGATAAGAGATTATTAGCCCTAGAGATTGAAGTAATCAAACTATGAAGAATCCTTGTTTATTGACACATTGACTAGCAATTAGTGAGATTTACCTAAACTAGAGAGGTGAGGATAGTATAAAATTCAACATTAGTTCACACATTCAAAAAGAGGGAAAAGAATAAGTTTGAGGGAGTGTGAATCTCACGAGTGATGAAAGAATACATTTGACAATTGAGGGTCGCAAATTGAAACAACTTATAAATTCATAATGCGATACTTAATTCTTCACACACACACACGTCGATTTTACATTGGAAAATAGATTTTGATTTTTGTCTTGTGATTTTGA
Organism: Fraxinus albicans; assembly: GCA_903798335.1. Lineage (NCBI taxonomy): Eukaryota > Viridiplantae > Streptophyta > Magnoliopsida > Lamiales > Oleaceae > Fraxinus > Fraxinus albicans. The sequence continues at coordinate 7,416 of CAIGRM010132923.1, forward strand.
AACTGTGATTAGATTTAATATTATGATTTCAAGTCTGAGATAAAAAGTCAGGTTAGCTAGTTAAATCTTTATGCATTGCTTAATTGATCGGCCACCAATTAGATAATTAACATTGCGTGTTTGTGTATTTGTTAGGTTTTAGTTTGTTTGAGGACAAACAAAAAGTCAAGTTTGAAGGTGTGATAAGTGTAGTTTTTATACTTATTCGTGGCGCTAAATCATGATATTTTATTGTCGTTTGAATAAAATTCTACCTAATTAATGATAAATTGTATTTTGTAGGTAAAACTTTATGTTTAAGGAAGAATTGAAGAAAAAAATGCAAAAAAATGACAAAATTCATAGTACGAGGACTTGGGATGCACACAAAAAGAGAGAAGGCACGCACGATAGGGACATTCATGCACAACCGGGAGGCCGGTAGATTGAGCACCAAAACCGTGGCTAAATTTGATATATATTATATATACACACAACACACAGGAGGAAAAGAAACAAAAAAAGAAATAAAGGAAATAAAAGTCAACAATAGCGGCTGAATTGTGAAAAACAGGGGCTGGAAACGGAAAAAGCTAAGGCTGCAAAATATCTATATATTAAAGATACACGCAAGAAATAGGGGGAAACAAAGGCAGCTTTTGGAAAAAATTTTGGAGGCAGCTTCAATTGGAATTAATCACGTTTCGTCAAATTTTGGTGATATCTTTCTACTTTTGCATGTTTAATTTCAATGTTATGAGTGGCTAAATATTTTTATTGTTATGATCCATGATGTAGCTTAAGGTTTTTATTATATATTTAGTTTCAAAATTTTCATGCCATTTTAATACTTGTTAATTAATTATTGTGTGTTTAATGCTATTATTTGTTTGCTCAACAATTAATTGATTTAGGGATAATACTGAGACTGAGAGGTGATGTATAATTCTAGCTCGTGCAATCATTAACATAGACATTATAAGAGATCGAGAGATAATTATAAGCTGTGCGATACTTGTTGAATTTCTATAAATAAATGCATTCATATGTGTGTGAATTTATATAGAGATATAATAAATTCGGGCATATAAATAGGATTAATGTTGCTCGAGAGAGATCCCTAACTACATCATGTTAATTCGATCGTTGGCACGTATAAAAGAAGGTTGAATAAATTGGAATTAAATGTACGATAAATAATCTAAGTGAAATCGAAAAATCACATAATCTTCTCTACAGTTTTAATTTGGGTTTGTTATTTTTAATTACTCGTTTGTTAGTTTATTTATATAAACTTTATTTAGAAAACATAATTTGATTTGTTCATTAATTACTATTTTAATTTAAATTGAAATTAGGTTAGTTTAAAAATTTGTGGTAGATAGCAGTCTTTGTGAGACGATATTTGGACTTACTAAATCCACTTCATTACTTTTCACGATCCATACACTTACGAAATCTCACGAACAGTATACATATAAAGTGTTCCAGAAGCCAATACCATTGCCTTATTTGAAAAGGGTCTTCCAATTTTTTTCTTCATTTTCCCTTAATTTTTTGGGTAAATCAATCTCAACCCTCCTTGATTCAATGGGAATTCTGTACAATAAAAAGACTTTAACAGAGAGCATTAAATATGATGAAATTAACCCCTATGCCATTTTATACTATTGAACTATAAGAACTGATATACCCTGAAATTTTAAGTGTAAAGTTTGTTAACTTTAGGGCCAAAATGTACTTTTTTTTAATTCTTTAGGGACCAAAGTGAAATATTTACATTGGCTGAAGATACGATGCTTATGGGTTATGGGTGATAATACGACTCATTTGAGAATTGGAAAGTAATTTGAAACTTTATTTCAATGTTTGAAAATTTAAGGTACTAAACTGTAATTATATGCAGATATTGACGTGGATTATGTTATCCCAACATTGAGGAGGATAGCAACTGCGGCGGAGTCAGGATATTTTTTTGGATGGGAAAAAATTATATAGCAAAAATAATTTTAAATAATATAGCTAAAATTGTTCCCAACATGTTCTCATAATTTAAAAAATATCCTATAATTATATTATTATCAATTTCATTAAATATATTTTCTCAATAGATAAAATATCACTTTGTTTTATTACTAAATCCTTTCAAGAAACTACTAACTAAAACCTTCTAAGAAGTATGTTGGAGATTGCACATAGACCAGAGATAAAAATTGAATTTCCAATTCCCTTAAATCACCGTTCTCTAAGCCCTAAACTTTCTCTGAACAAATAGAGAAATGAACCAAATGCACGCAGATTATAAACGCAATCAGGAAATTCTAGAACTGCAAATTATTTCAATGTTTAGTTTTGTATTTTATAATTGACGTAAGATATATAGTTTGGCTTTAATGGAGTCAACAAGTCTTATCTGATAAAAATCATGTCTATGCAAGAAGTTTAGCTTTAATGGAGTCAACAAATCTTATATGATAAAAATCATGTCCGACTTCGAGATAACCCGGCGATAGCAACCTTCAGCTTTTCATGGTTGATAGGGGCATATTTGTCGCTCCGTAAATCATTAACAGTTGAGGCTAAAATCGAGTTATCTTAATAAACATATTAACAAAATCTTGTTTTCCCCTAGTTCCCTATATTTGTTCAAGGAAAAAAAAAATAAAGACACACACAATAAGTATATAATATTTTACTAAGAATTGAAGTGTGTAAACTCAAATTCCCAACCACAGATAACAGTGAAAATAATAAGATATTAAGAAGTACAGAATATTGTCGAAAGGAATAATTTTTTTATTTCTTTCTTTCTTTTAAAATCAGATTCTTTGACCACCCTTGCCCAAGTGTAGCTCCGCCTCTGATAGCGAGGATGGATATAAAAATATATGAGTAAGCTTGTGATAGTGTGTTGTACGAAGATAACATGACATATAGAGCGGTTTGTCTTTTGCTCTTATGATCCTAGAATTTTGAGTTGACTAGAGGTTTGATTGTATGTGGCTCGACTTGGTCTCATTGGCCATTGAGCTTGTGGCTCGTGGGCCAAGCCTAGCTGGGCCCACGAGCTTAATTTTTTTTTTTAAAACCTTCCTCTTTTTATTCGGAGTTAAATTTGTACACGAATAATTTGTTACGCGTACAATTTTTTTTCTCAAAAATAAGCATCCGAAAACAAAGAATCCATTTCGGGGCCTTTCGACATTTCTTCAAGTTCTTCCAAGTATCGTCAATGAAGCGTCTGCTTAACACATAAATCAAACACACTTCATGTATTTAGCAATACACTTGATTGATGTTACTTGAAATTTGAGGAAATTAATTCTTTGTTTTTGGAAGCTTACTTTTATTGATACAACAATCTATGTTTTCGTTAAATTGAATGTAGAGAATTGGTATGAGATTTGAATAATTGAATTGTATGAATATGGAATGTATAAAGTTATAGAAGTAGAATATATGAATACTAAATTGAATTGAGATTTGAAATAAGATCAGATTTTTTCTTTAAAATTTTATTTTGAAAGCCCTCCTCTTTTTAATCTGAGTTTGGGACGGGCTACTTATTTTTCGAGTAGACAAAGTTAAAATTATACACAAACAACTCGTTACATGTACAATTTTTTTTAAAATCAAAAGATGATGAAGCAAATAACAAAGTATGTTTATATGACGAAAGTAAATATTATTTATCCGACTACACACAATTTTGGCATATTTATGTTGTATTACAAAATGAGTGACTTGTCAAACATTTACGCACGTTAATGTTTTCAAAATATCTTCTTTGAGTCAGTTCCTGACTTTGGACAGAGTTCACTTACATGCATTAAGAGTAGATTTCGAAGCTACTGTGCTAATTGGAGATATTAGTAGATCTTTTGCAATCACCGAAAAAATTGGATATCTTCGTTCGTTCTTTCATCAAAAACCAATCAAATCAAATTGTAATGCATCAACAGGATCTACATTCCTAAGCTTTTGATGATTAAAATAGTTAAATAATTCAACAGTCATTCCAGTTGGACTTGTGTCCAATGTCTAATTATGAGCCTGTTTGAGCCCATTTTGTCCACAATGCATTTTGTAATAGTATTTTGATTGAGAATGTGTAGTTAAAAATAAGAAAAAAAATTGAGTTTGCGTAAAATATTATTTTATTGAAGAATGTGGTTGAAAATAAGAGAGAAAAATGTATTTTGAAAATAATGGAGACTAAACAAAGGTTATATGTAGCAGACATACTAAAAGAACCTCTTGCATGCGTCAAATCTTTCATCCCTAATTATTCAAAAAAATTCACTATTTTTTAATTGTCTTCTTCAAGATTAGTGGAAGGGAGGAGTGTGGAGGGTGCCCCGAATTTGCACCCAACAACTGTACATACATCATACATGGAAGTTAATGTCTTCTCTAAAGTAGAATAAGTGATCAGTGTGTCAAAGTTTAAAGTGTTTGTGATTTGTCTAATAACATATTTAGCACCTCATTTTATAAATGGGGTCCATTACGCATGCCAAAAGGAATAACATAGTCAAGTCATTCCAGTACTTTCTAACCTTTAGTTCTATAGAAATATTTCAGTAAAAGTAGGATCATTTCTGTATTTATTAAAAGTCCATACAATGACAAAATACGTTCAAGAACTCTTGAACTAGTGGGGTAGTAAACATCAGATAAAACGGTTGTGGAATCATAAAAAATTGTCAAAAATCTTGACTTTAAAGGCTAATTCCCAATTAGTATCAATCAAAACAAACTCATCGTCATTTCTTATATGCTTAGAGTTATAAAATTCAGTAATTAAATATTTATATCCTTCACATAATTTTAATAATAAGTATGTAACGTTCCATCTATGCTCTACGTCGTTACAATTTTTTGGAATCTTGACCAGTTTGTGCATAATATTCCTCAAATTCTTGTTTCCTACTCGGTGATATGGTGATATATATTAGTGCATCCTAATTCTATCCATTTGATCATTTATATGTTTCATAACGACTTGTACAATTAAATTAAAAATGTGAAATACACAACGAACAGAAAACAAAAAATATCAAAATGAGGATTAGCAACCCTACAAAATTTATCTATAACAAGCTAATTAACACAAGTATTGTCAAATGTATAAGAACAAATTTTACTTTCACAATGATATTATTTAATAATTTGCATAAGAGCATTAAAAATATTGTTGGCATTATAAGAAAATTCGATTATCTTAAAAGCAATTATTTTTTTTATGCATAATCCAAAGTGTGTCTATGTAGTGTACAGTTATAGCTATATAACATTTTTTATTATTGTATTCCCATAAATCTGAAGTAAACGATGTAACACTACCATATTTATATAAATTATGAAGTAATTGTTTCTTGGTTTTCATGAAATAATCTATAGTATCATAACGAAGAGTGTTTCAAATTACCTTAACGTATCTTGGTTGAAGATATTCTTTCATTAATATCATGAAATGGTCATTGTCGGTTGTCCACTATGCTTAGCGACAACTTAACACCGACAACGAATTTCACCATTCCTTCATGAGTTTTTTCTCTGAATACGTTCATGTGCTAAGTGTTGTAGAACCGGTACCGGAAGGAGTACCAAATTGCAGTTTTATTTGAGATCCACCAACAAACCATGTTTGGTCGTACAGTTGAGGCAGTGACGATTGAGGTGGGTAGTATCGATACCATTTTGCCATGTCAATCGTGCTTGATAGTATTTACATATTACTTTACATTCTTGAACTCTGTCAATTGTATGGCCCGTTTGGATCAAAGTGTTCCTAACACTTTGCAGCCTTTTTACACTTTCGCCTTCCACTTACATTTGAGAATTTCTTGTTTCGGTTCAACGGCATATTCCTCAATGTCATCTAAATCAGGGAACACTTTGCAACTTTTTTACCCTTTCGCTTCCCCCTTACATCTAGAATTTCTTGTTCTAGTTTGGCAGCATATTCATCAGTGTGATTTAGATCAATTAGATGATTATCATGAACATCGTCAACACCCATTCCCGACGATTCGTCGGGAATGTGGATGTGATAGAGACTGAAAAATTCATTGTGAAATTGAGATTGTGGTATCATAGATGAGTGACCATCAAATAAGTCCTCAACAAAAGCATTAGGTTCCATGTGTATGTAATAGAATAGAAATGTATAAAGATGAACTAGAATTATAGTTGATAATGTAATTTGAACGAGGATGAAATGTATAAATTGGATAGTGTAGAAAATAATATTGAGTGTATGTATGTTAATTGAATGTAATAGAATTGATAGTAATTTAAAAAAGGGTCACAAAACTTGGAAAAGTAACCAAATGGTCACTAAAACCTCGGCGAGCCCACAACTCGCTCGCCTAAATTGAGCTATCGAGCACCCCGCTCGGCTCGAGCTCCGCCCAAGGGGCCGAGCTGAGCCTACAAGCTACTCGATTTTTTTGTCACCTCTATATGTCTCCATCCTAAATTTATATCCTGATTTATTTTAATTTAGTAATAAAAATCCACATTTGTAGTATCCAGCTTAGAAAGTAACCTGAATAGAAATATGCATAGAATTGGTTGAGAATGTACAGGATTAGAACTCTCTAGTATAAACTGCCAAAATTCTAAAACTCCAACGAAATCGACTTCTCAAAACTGCTGATTTGGTACCATGTGGATCTGTCAAAGATTTAGCCAAAGTTTGATGACCCATGAGAATGCTGTTTAGTTCCTACCATACCATTTTTCAGTTATATAGATAGTGTAATTCTTGTTAGAAATTGGAAATGTATTGGGACTTTATATTGAAAACAAACCAGATAAGTGGTTTGATTTGGGTGATGCAACAGTTTAGCGTAGTTTGAGATTTTCCGAACAATTTGGTTAAAAATATATCATAACCCAACCATTTAAAAATCTTCTTTATGTCGTCATGTTCATGTTTGTTATCACAAAAATTCATTACCTGACATACAAATAGAAATATGTATAAATTTGGTAAACAAATGTAGAAAACTTCTCGTCCACAATTCTTTCCTTACTCAAATGAGTTTTTCTAGTAGATAAGAGGAGACTTTTTACCTTAACAAGAACCTTTAAGTCCTTTAATATGCAAAAGTCCAGTAGTCGGAAGCACCATGACCCGAGTATCATGGGTCACGTGGAATCATGTGTGGATCAGCAAGAACCACCTTGCAAGGCACACCTTGCAAGGCTAAATACTCCTGAGTGACTGACTACGATTGTATTATGGAACTGGCTTGGACAGTTCAATTCAGTACAACTTCTAATTTTTTCAGAATGATAATTTCCATCCAACAACAGTTATACATTATAAAGATGTAGTACATGGAACTTTCAACAAAGATTATACAGTTTGGCTGACCTAAAACTCACGTTTTTTCCTCTTACACTTGTTGCTTCCCAAACTATTATTGTCAATGAATGAATGAAACAAACAATAAATGGACGCGGTTTTACATTGGTTCTGTGAAGGGCAGAGGCATAGAGAACAAAAAGAGAGATATATAGAACAATAGAGAAGGGGAAAAGAATATTTCTGTATTGCTCCCGGAAGGAATTCCAGTGATGCTTTAGGCATTACCTAGCAAACGAGGGAAACCACCAAGCCAAAGTTATGAATCATTTGCCTTTTCAACCTTCTGTTCTGCCTGTTGATCGTTGCTCTCTTCCTGCTGTGTGCTTGAAATCTGTCCCTCCCTCGAAGATTTTTCTTCTGGTTGGGTGCTTAAAATCTGTCCCTCGTTCAAAAATTTGCTGCTGTTTGCTTCTTCAACAGTGTTAGGCTTCCCCTGTTGAATTAGAATTTCTCCCCTCGACATTGTTAGTACAGTGCACAAGTCGAAGTGATTTTCTTAAGTACTTTACATACCATAAAAGCGTAAAGAAATAACTGAATAAACAGTGTCTTCTACAGATGAGATATCACATTACATCAACAATAATGTTTTTTCTATGGCTGCTATACCACTACTCCAGAATACTGTCCACAAAAATGCCATTTCCAACCCAATGTGAAGTCAACTATTTGAGGCTTGTTACAATATGACAGTGGTTTGGGCTTGAGCAATGAAGAGAAGAATGCAAATTACATGCACGAGGTTGAAAACATCACAATTGTATGGAAATTGCAGGAAGCAAAATTACAAACCATGAAGAAAGAAAAAAAAAAAAAGGCATTAGGTATTAGTACCACCAAAACCTGGATCTTAGCGTACCAGACAGGAAGGAATTCCATGTTGCATAACATCACTATGAAAATATGTATTCATCGAGACAACCATAACACATCTAGATAATAGGAAGTATCGTAGATCAGGTGACCAATTAGTAATTGTACCAGTTGACTGCTCAGACTGGTATCAGCAACAACATGGTAAATTGACAGAAGAAAACCCAAAATAGAGCTAGTCACTCGATACTCACAGGAACACTATAACTGTGGAATATAATTGAGTCTTAACATGAATAGGGGAGTTTCTTAACTGACCTTGTTCCTGTCACGCCATCCTAGCCCAAATGGTCGAGGTAGCAAACTAATCTTCCTTGATGACGTGTCCTGTGAATCATGACTACCTCGAACTGGAGAAGAATCTTGCTGTGTTGATCTGCCATGTGCACTCATACTCGGTATTATTACAAACATGGAGGCATAGAGTGCCTTTTTTCAAAATAAGTGCAAGGACTTTATTTATAAAGTCACCAAAAGAATGGAACAGCAGCATGCAAGTGAAATATCACCTAGGAAAGATAAATCTAAAAAGTTACTGTTTACCGTGGGGATGGTTGTCCTTTGTTTTGCCCAGACTGGTACTGCAAGGTAGCCTCCAACATAGATTCTGCCATGACCACCCTCTTTTCCATCTCAGCCAGGGTAGCAGTAGCTTCTTCATATTTCTCCTATGCGTGGTCACCGCAACAACATACAAGAGCTAAATTGTCAGAATCTCCAATGTAAAATTTTTGAAGCGTGCATTGCAAAACAAATTACCAAATAATTGAAAATAAATCTGTCTGATCAAGAAAACTGCCCAGCTGATTGACCACACAAAGCACCAATTCATTAAATTAATGGTTCAATCAGTGGGCCACTAGTCAAACTGTGAATCTAAATAAATCATATTTCTTAACCAAAAAAGTGATGCATAAATATAACCACAAGTAATGCAACGCATAAAATATTATAGCAATAGAAGGATGAGTAATGCTCTCTATTCTCTGTTTTCACAAATCAAATCAAAGATATATTTCGAGTTATTTCTTCCTTTCATGCTTCCTTAGTAGTTTCCATTGACATATACATTACTAAACCTTTCATCATTGGAGATCCATTCACCTACATGTACAAATTCACAAATAGAACACCCATGCTTAACACGATGAAGAAAAATGAAAAAAAAAAACTCATTCAAGAAAACTATGAATAAAGAGAGATCACCACATAGTAGAGAACCCAGATCCTACTTTTCTATCATTATTAGTCATGGAATGTGAAGAGGTCAAATTCTCTGCCTAACCCTTTTTTGATTTGAGTTTTATTTTCTGTTTCTTGTGAAAAATTGTCCTTTTGTTTTTACAGTGGACCAAACCAGATATGTAGTGCAACCAATTCAGTTTCACAGATAACAGACCAATTCTGTATGAAAGTAAAGATTATTTTCTACCCGGTTCAATTAGGTTCTTGCCAAATTGATACCGAACCGAACCGTTCCCACCCCTAGTTACAACTGAGTCATCAGAACCATGCACAGGACAAGTACATGAGTTCGGAAATGACCACTCAGCATTCTTCTGGCGATTTAGGGAGAAGAAAATCGATGGCTCTCTGAAAATATATTATTATTTTTTTGTAGGATTTTTTTCTCTCTTCTTTCTTTTCCTTATCATGGTATATAATGAGCATTAGAAGAAAATTATAGAGCCAAAGAATCTTCTTCATTAATAACCTATTTTTCTTGCCGAGTCTATATAACCAATCCTTGCTTTACCTGTCCTTTTCTAGAAGGAAATTTTCTGGATCCATACAAGAGTCGTGTTTATATCTATTTTTCCTGAACAAGGTATAAAACATAATACGTTTACATCTGTCTCTCTTTCCACATGTATGTGTGTACCTTCACCATGTTAATACCGAGACCGACATTGCTATATAACAGGAGCAAACGAAGACAACAGCCATTAAAAACATGTATGTTCCTTCCTACAAAACTATGAAAATAAAAGAAATGAAAACTGAATAAGAAAAACAACGGGACTAGGGTGATCTGCATATTAAGTGTAAATCTAAGCATGTACGTCGTAGCAAAAACACTTCTACAATTCAATAGCAAGGGAATTAAAAAAATCACACAACAGCACACATCATCTAATAGGATTTAGCATGCAAAGTATTTCACAGGAGAAAGAAACCTGAAGCACTTGAGCAGCATATCTTTGAGCAGTAGCATCTTGCTCAGCAAATCTGCGAGCATCCTCTGTCACCCTCTGTTCTTGTTCGACCCTCATCAAAATCTGTGAAAAAAATCAAAGATGCATGCCATGATTAACTAAGGAATAATAGGAGACAATCATCAGTGACATCATTGAATGTATAGCACAAAGCTACCTGAAGCATGGCATTTTCTTGTTCCTGCTTATCAGCAAGGGTTCGTCGTAGCTCTGTGACCGCTCGCTCTAATTGCTCAACCTAAAGTTAAGAGCAGAAAATCAGACATCGGTCGGATGATTAAAAGAAAATTTATTATCGATATACAAATATCAAAAACAAATCACAAAGAAAATTTTGCAAGCACAGACGTTTATGGCTGTAATTCAAAACTGATACTTTTCTCATTATTCCCATGCTAAAAGAACATTATATATTCTTCCAAACCTGAAGAAAAAATTAACACAGGTCAAATTCTGCTAAATATCTATGATAAGCACCGTGTCAGAATCCTACAAAATTAAATAAAAACAATGCAGCACCACCAGGATTGAGTTTGCAGCATGCTGTTTAGCCAACAGTTAGGGTGGAGAATGGGATTAATTCAAGAAGGGCTAAGCCCAAGATTTGGGGAGAAAGAAAGCTGTCAACCTATCAATCTCAGTAAGGTTTTTCAGTGAATACTAAAATAAAGGGGCTGGAAAACAGGTTATGGGTTTATTAGAATGTAGGAAGAAGTTTCGACCGAAAATGAAAAAGATTGAGGTAGGACACAAAGATTGAGGAGAAAATAGGACGATGAAGGAACATAAGAGAAATGTCAAACTGAGATAAAATAATTGAAAAAGAAAAATGCAACTAATAGCAGGTGATTATCATATTAGACACTGCCATGACATGATAAATAACTTCGAGGGACACTTCCATTTAAAACTTCAATGTTATTTTAACAGAAGTGGACAATATACTTCCAGGATTACAAAGTGATTTTGAAACTCTGACCATGTAATAGCTACAGTGTAAAAAAAAATAAAGAAGCTATATACAGCCACTATACAACTTATTGGATCAAATATATTGTAATTAATGACATTGTGAACCCGAGATAGATATTTCCTATAAGTCTATATGTCAAGAATATTATAAATTGTATATAATAAACTTAATAATATTACAATGTAGAAGACCCTATTTATAGGGTTACAAATAACTGTAAAAGGAAACAAACATACAAGGAAATATTACGTAATCTACTACTAAGGAAAGTAAATATTATAATCGCAATCTTTTACGGTCTCTGTCATCTTGTTCAATATCTTTGACATCCCCCCTCAAATTGAT
>CAIGRM010132928.1:0-16444 GCA_903798335.1 Fraxinus albicans
CACAACCGACGGTAAGGTACCAAATTGGATGGTAAGGGGTTGCTCTGGATCTTCTTTATCTTTCTTTCCTCGCTCAAACTTTGATCTCCCGGAAGAACTTTCTGGTAACTCTTCCATTGATTCGCTCATACTGGCCTCTTTACCATCTTCAAGAACATTTTGGTTGGTCACTTCAAGTAATTTAGGTGCCTTAGGACGTGACAATTCCCGTTGTTGCCTAATCATTCACCCATAGTTCCGTTGAAATCGCCTTTATTGGGTTCTGGTCATCTCATTGAAAGGTAAACCCTTCCTGTATTATATTGGAATGAATGCCATACATTTGGCTGGCGAGGTTGCGCCTGAATGTCCTCCCATTGTTTATCAGCCCGATCTGCCTTTCCAAAGGCGGTCCCCTATAGAATGATGCACCCCGTCCTCCACCAGGCTGGATATTTGGGACAATATTAGGGCGATGGTGATGTCGCCATATTCCTGGTCTTTCTATGTTTGCATCACTTCTCCCATGCATCTCGCACACAAAATGCCTTCACCTTCTCTAGGCTCATTTCCTTTGATACGCTCAAAGACGCTGGGATGTGGCTCATGATCTTCTTCTCCTTCATCTACAACCAACTTGAATCTTGGTAACTTGTTTTTGAAACCAGTCATTACCATGTTCACCCCAAGTAGCTGTGGGAAAAGATTTTCATCCACTGCTATCTTCTTCTTAGCCTCAAATGTGATTCGCCCTGACTTGATGGCATCCTGTAACACATGACGAAAGACCAAGCAATTATTAAAATCCCTATTGTTGCCTTATCATTCATCCATAATTTTGTTGAAAACGCCTTTGTTGAGTTGTGGTCATCTCATTGAAAGGTATCACCCTTCCTGCATTATACTGGAATGAATGTTATACATTTGGTTGGCGAGGTTGCGGTCCTCTATAGAATGATATACTCCGTCCTCCTCCATGTTGGATGTTTGGGACAATATTAAAGCGATGCTGATGTTCCCATATTCCTGGTGTTTTTACGTTTGCATTTACCTCTCCCTTGCATCTCGCACACAGGATGCCTCCGTCCTCTATAGGCTCATTCCCTTTGATACGTTCAAAAACACTGGGATGTGGCCCAAAATCTTCTTCTTCATCATCTACAACCAACTTAAATCTTGATAACTTGTTTTTGAAATCAGTCATCACCATGTTCACCCCAAGTGACTGTGGGAAAGATTTTCATTCACAGCCATTTTCTTCTTAGCTTCGAACGTAATTCGCCCTGACTTGATGGCATCCTGTAACACATGACGAAAGACCAAGCAATTATTAGTCATATGTGACCATGGATTGTGCCATTTACAATATTTTTTACCATTAATTTGTTCAGGGTTTGGCAATTTATGCTTGTCGCTCAACTTTATATGCTTATCCTTATATAATTCATCGAATATAAGGTTAGCCTTGGTCACATCAAATGAGAATATCCCAGCCTTTCTATTTTTGTTTTTTACAGGCTCATCCTTACCCGATATTCTAAATTTGGCCATTATAGGATAAGCATATGCATCTCATTTAATCAATTCGGCCAAACATACTTCAGTCGGATCGTAATATACATCATTAATAGTATGAATATCGAAGTTTGGGTATCTATAGTAAGTCCATTTACTAGAGTTTTTCATATGTTCTTCTTCTCTTATCAATCGTTCATATCTAATTACGTCCGTACTCAGTTGGAAAAAGGTCAGAAAATTCCCTGTCTTGGAAATTCTTTTTTAAATCGAAACTCAAGCAACTTTGAGCGATTTTGACGAATTCCTTTTCGGGCAGAGGTATAAAACATTTGCTCTTGGCTGTTTTAAATCTCTGAAGGAAACTTTCTGCTCATTCATTTGGCATTTGATGTAAATTCGCCAAGTCGGCCAAAGTAACTTCAGATTCAGTTTTGTAAAACTGAGCGTGGAACAATTGTTCTAGTTGTTGCCATGTTTGGACAGAGTTTGCTGACAAATTAATGAACCATGAGATGGTTACTCCTGTTAACGAACTAGGGAATAGTCTTATTTTGTGATAATCAGTTACTTCACCACATTGTAATGTGAAACACCCTATATGTTCCAGAGTAGAGACCTCTCCCAGACCGGTGAATAATGAAAACTCTGGTACTTTGTACCCTCTAGGCCACGGATTTGCTCAATCTATCCAATCGGGATATGACTTTGTGTAAGTAAATAAAAGGACGCATCCCAAAAGCCATTTGATCCACTATCACTTGGTCATCTCTATCACTTGATTCGAACTCAGGACTGGAGAATTATGTCCACAATTGTCCTGGCTTGGAAACTTGGCATAATCGGTTGACAAATTTGGCCCACTAACTTATTCATGATTTCATTTAACGTGTTTAGTTGTTTGGCCATGTTGTCATAATGTGTGTTTCCATTTTGAGTAAATCTTTCCATATTATGAACATTTCGTAGATTTACGTGTTCAACGACATCTTGTGTGAGTTCCCCAAGTAATGCACGCATGGTTCGAAGACTCAATTATGTCATCGGCTCTTAACGACTTTGACTACTTTGACTCTATCCCTCTGTTCGTGGAGTACTTTGCTGCTTCTCATATCGTTCGATCACAGACTGGACTACTCCGGCTTGCTGGTTCTTTATCAGAATTCTAATGAGGCATATTGCTTCAATTTTCGTATCTTCAAACACCAATGTCCCACTGGGCGTGTCAAATTGTTTCGCGCAGATTATCGAGCCTCGCTAACAATTAAAAGATGGTTCAGACGATTGTGTAAGGAACAAACATATCGAGACAAAGTCCCAACAATGAATGTTTTATTTATAAAGATTACAATTAGGAAGAAACAAAACACTTTCAAGGGGCACAAGCACACAAAACAAAGTAATTTGAAAGTTAACAATATTCTCTAAACGAAATGAAATTACATAATTCTCTGTTTGAGAGTGATTGATTCGATCCTTCCTTCTATGTCTTCTTTTTTCTTTTATACTCATTTGCCAGTTTTCCTTGTAAAACCGTTTGGAATTTGCTTGTCGCTCTATAACTACCAACTTGCTTTATAATTGCTGACGTGTTGAGGAACCACCATTTTTAAACTGCTGCTATTATTCCTCTTTTTTAACTGCTTGCAACCGAGATTCTTGGATCATGAGACGTGATAAGATTGTTCAATAACTGCTTCAATAATCGCCGCTTTAAATAACAACAAGACGGTGTATTCGCTTAGATCTTGGGCGTCTCGAATGCTTGGGCGAGAATGAGACCGTCGCTCTGAACGACAATAAGGTACTTCATTCGCTCAGAGCCTGGGCGTCCTGCAGGTTTGGACGATAATAGTCCTTCGCTTATTGGTTTTTACTATATTTTACAATGGTCTCATTTGGGCATATCCCTCAAATTCTCTAATTGGGCTCCATCTCTTGGACCATTTAATTGGGCCTCATTTTTGTATGTTAACACCAGTTTTTAAATAAAGCTAATACTAGATATAGAATATTTTTTCATCAAAGAAATATAATCTTAAAATGAAGAATATTATCAAGAACAGCTACCCTCTAAGTAACTTATTATTAACCAGATCTAGCCCTCCCTAGTATTTTTCTACCTTTGATGTTATGACTCAGCCTTTCTCAAGAAAACTTAGAAACTATCACATAAGGTCAAAATTTGTCCAAAATACTTTAACTATCTCTCTCTCTCTCTCTCCGCAGCATGCAAATCATAATATGGGTAAAATTTCACAAAAAAGGCAAACAACCAATAAATATTTGATTAACAGCCTGTTCAATTTACCCAAATTTTCTATGGAAAATGGAAAACAAATTCCAACTTCCACTTTTATCTTATTTGATATACTTTTTTTGTCCATGAAATTCATTTTCTTGGTTTCGCTTACACGGTCACCTTTTCCTTGGTTCTTGGTTTTTTTTTTTAGCAATTAGAAAAAATTCTAAACACAATGGTAAAAAAAATCACTTTTATTGACAATTTCCATGCAAAATAAAGCCAAACGAATGTCATTCGGTATGGTAATCTAAAAAAAAAAAAATTTTGACAATTGGAACAAATTTTAGAACCAATGATAAAAAAAATTATCATTTTAATGGACAATTTCCATGAAAAACAAAGCCAAACAGACACCAAACTTTCAACATTTTTCAGGTGAAAAATTATACCAATCAAACACAATTAGTTACAATTCCCAGTAAAACAAATTCTAAGCCATTCAATTCCCTAAATTTATTTTCTTTCCACCCAAATTCCACCATTACAATCAAACGGACCCTAAGTGTTCCCTTTTGGACCGGGAAAATTAATTCGGGGAGGGGGGCCCACATGGGGATACACAAAACTACCAATGCTGCTTTGGACCACCTCTTGCTGTTAGTTTATATGACCTTACAATCCCTAAGCAAAGAAACCAGAGGAAGCTCCGAGTCCATCACACAAGCTCGTGGCTGATAAAAAAACAAATAATTTCAAAGCCACGGAAATGTTTCACGTCTGCCAACCATTATAGATCATTTCTCAAAATACATTAATCAGAGTTTCAGATTTTCAGTCGTAGGAATCAAAGGTTTCATCAGACAGAATAAGATATCTATGACCGATTTTGAGATGGTGCTGTCCTCTCTGATCCGTGCCTTGGACGGAAACTGCTTGATCTGATACTGGTATCAGATCCACCAGGTGCTGGATGGTATGGTCCCCAAATCTCCCTTTCAGCCTGGCTTAATGGGAAGGAAGGCAATTGTTCTCGTTCCCAGGCATGAAAACGATTAGGAAGAAGATTTCCTGCTTCTTGGTAGGTTCGTCCAGATGAAGCTGATGACAAGTACAAGTTACCAGACTGATCTGATGATGAAGCCAAGGGTGCAACTTGAGCCGAACCCCTATGACTGCTGTAATATCTTCGTGTTGAAGATACTAAAGGGGTGTGTGCTGCTGGATTACTACCAGCTTGCTGAAAATATGCCTGAACACGATCATGTGGCCGAGCAATGCTACCAGAATAAGGAGGGACCATTGAAGAGGTAACAGAGCTGGGCACTCCACTGGCAGAACTGTCATGATATGAATCAACATTATATAGCTTTAGAAAAGCATAGAATATACCAAAAATGATTGTATAAATATACTTTCTCCCATTAGCAGAAATATCTTAGGTTTTTCTATTTATTTATGCATCATTGACACTCAACTTTCCATATTACCACTAGAACATGCGTGGCTAAGCTTAAAAAGTGAACTTAAGTAAACAAGTTATAATCGGCCGAAGTTGAAAATAAGTTACTTAAATATATGGTAAGAGTTGCTTTTAAGAAAAGTAACTATTTACTTTGAAAAGTGAGAAAAACTTGAGTTATCCAAGCATATTTTGAGACCAAAAAATTACTTAAAAGTAACATTCACTTTATTTTAGGCCTAGCCAAACATGCTCTTAAATATGAAAGATTTGACTCCGTAAAGGGGGTTTAGAGGGAAGTTTGCATTAGTGGAAGCTCTTACTAAATATGTTTGTCCCTAATATTCTAAAATTGAACCCAATAATCCCCTCGCTTAGGTTTGAAGGGTTCGAGCAGTGCAGGTACATTATGTACTGACCTATGCCCGACAAGGAATGGATGCATAAAAGATCCTGGTCTTGGAATATCAGAACTGGTCCTTAATGTTCTCTGGGTCACAGATGGAATCGAAGGTTGATCTGCCCCACCAATGCGGCTGCCAGCACCAAAAGAAGAGGAATGGTGCTCCCAATTTTGATAATGTACATCCATGGCAGGGAAAGCATAAGAACCAGGAATATCACTTTGAGCTGATGGGCCACTCCAGTGATTACTAAAATTAGATCCATCTGAAACACTTCCACTGGAGGTTGATGGAGGGTGAACTGGTCCAATGTAGGCAATATACGGGCAAGGATGAGTAGCAGATGAAACAGCTGTATGTTCAGCAAATATTGCATGTTGTCCAGGATGATCCTGATCTGTGAAACATAGAACTCAGATTATCATTGAAAGTTGATGTAAACCTAAATAGTTTTAAACAGAGACGAAAATCTTACATGCATTTGATGAAAATTCTCCTTCACTGTGAAGATAAGGGGAAAAAAGAAACGGAAAAATGAAGCATTGTCAGTGGAATATCTAGTATTTGTACAGAAGATAAATTAAGAGCAAAGATAAGAAAAATAATAACAGAAGGAAATTTGAAAAGAGAACCCAAAGATTCTAGCTAACTGCCTTCCGCCCTTTTAAGGTAATTATCTAATATAGCCCTTGTTTGATTTTGATTTATTGAGAAGTGATTTTGTAAAATGTGATTTTTTTTTTTTTTTTGGGAGAATATGAGTGAGGAAAAGTGATTTTGAAAAAAATAAAACTCAAACAAGGGCATAACCACATATTGCACCAAATCCTAAGCAGCTCAAAAACATATATTTGAAATCTATAACATGTACACAACGTGTTTCATTTTTCACAGATATACAGCAGGCTGACTCGGGCTTTAAGCTTGACTTGATTAACATTTAAGTTAGTCTGGAGGAGCAAAATAATGAAGTAAGACCTTAATAATTCAGCCATGAGTAGAACATGCAGAGAAAACATCAATAAGTAGAAAGGAAGTAAGACCTTAATAATTCAGCCATGAGTAAAATTTAGGCTCTGTTTGAGTAGAAAACATCAATAAGTAGAATATGCCTGACACGAACTGCTCTTACTCAAAACTCATCAAAAGGAAATGCTATACAAGCCATTAATTAAACTCATCTCAGCAAAGCTTCCTGATAGATAGAAAGTTCAGCTGTTCAAAGTCGTCCAATGCATAGATGATTCAAAACACAAAAAGCTCTTCTTTTAGAAGCCTTAAAAAGTCGCATATACTATAGATAAATCATCAGATAACCTCAATAGTCAAGACAAGTTGAATCTCAGATCCCATACATTTCACTTACTTTAGACCAAAAATATGTATCATAGCTATTCTAGAATCAACACCATAGTACATAATATCATATAGCAGGCCCTATGCTAATGGAACAAAATTGACCACTTCATGAACCTTAAAGAGATTCCATGTCCCATATGACTTGTGAGAATATGAAATGGAAGCAGGTATATGACAAGTTTAATAATGAATAAGTACGGTGCTGTCTAGCAGGTTTCAGATTAATAAAATAAGAAACACATATAAAGAAGATAAATGGTTCAAGACTTCTAAATGCATAAAGTTCAAGCTCTCTTTCCAAGAAAAAGATAACTATTTTGAATACATCAATTAATCTGCATTGATGTATTTTAAAGGCAGAGACAGTTGCAAAGAAATAAGCCCCTGTTTGAGCCATTTTCTCTAAAAACTCATTTTTCTTCAAATTCATTTTCAACCACACATCCTCTCAATAAAATTATTTTGCATGTAAACTCAAACCTTTTTCCTAAATTTAACCACACATTATTAAAAAAAAAATCACTATTACAAAACTCATTTTTCACAAAAAATGGGCTCAAATAGAGCCTAAATTTTGAATAGAAATTCGCTGTCAGGTAGTAGTAAGAACTAAGTGGTAACAAGCAGAGAAAACATTTTTTTTTTTTTGATAACCGAGAGCCTAAATTTTGAATAGAAATTCGCTGTCAGGTAGTAGTAAGAACTAAGTGGTAACAAGCAGAGAAAACATTTTTTTTTTTTTTTGATAACCGTGGATGTCCGGGCCAGCTTGTGCGCACCTCGACTAATTCCAAGGGGCCCTGAAGTTTACGGCCGGATACTCACATCAGTGGCCCTAAGGGGACTCGAACTGGTGACCATTGGGGAGCAAACCCAAGGCCTGACCAATTGAGCAACCCCTCAGGGTTACAAGCAGAGAAAACATCAATAACATTATCCTTAATTTCCACGATATAGAGTTACCACTATTGTCTTTTGGGTACAGGATGGAAAACATCAACGAGAACAACTCAGGATAGAGAGTACCAAAGGGACCAATAATGTCCAAACAACAGAAAAGAACTTAAGCTAACAATTATTGAAACTAACATTGAAGCACAAAAAATGCACCCCATAAGGTAGTGATGCTTACTCAAATGATGAAGGGAACCTTGTCAACCCACTGACTGGACACCAATGAACTCCGAATGACTGTGAAAACCATTCACCAAGTTCGAAAATCAAAATTAGTAGGTAAATCCAATTGGCCAATTTTTCAGCTTTTGCAATATGTATAATCAGTACATGAGAACTTTAAAATTCAGAAAAATATTTTGTGTAAACAGGAAGAAACAACCTTGTAATTGGCACACAATTCAGTATCACCTTCATGAACATACAGTAGCAAATGCAACGATTTTAAATCTGTACTCACTCCTTTGATGACTCAGTAATAAGGCAAAAACCAACCCATTCTTACAAGGCCAAGATGAGTAACATTTAGGTGAATACATACTTATATGCACATAATCAGCCATATTAGTCCAATTTTTGGTACTACATGTTTCCTACAGAAAGGACAATACATGCTATACAATAATTTATGTAAATTAGGATTCAATTTTGTATGGCACATATAAGGCCTGGCTTAACCCCTTCTTCTGATGCAAGACTGACAACACGTTATTACAGATACACATAACCATGCAAAAACACGTGGCCACTGCCTAAAACCACAGCCAAAAAGATAGTCAATAAAATACTCTACTCTATGATACTCGGTACAGGTATGAGTACGTATCTAAGTGTCACATCTTTTATTTTCTAAAATGTGGGATATGGAAATA
Source organism: Fraxinus albicans (assembly GCA_903798335.1). NCBI lineage: Eukaryota > Viridiplantae > Streptophyta > Magnoliopsida > Lamiales > Oleaceae > Fraxinus > Fraxinus albicans. The sequence goes on from CAIGRM010132928.1 coordinate 8,788, forward strand.
ATCCAAATTTTGGACGAGGATACATTTTTCAAACTTCAATTTTATTTTTAATTTGATATTGCATATTTTTTGAATTAAAAATGATGACTTTAAAAAAAAGAATTAAAAAAAATGATTAACTGTCCAGGCTCTAATTCTTCTTCTTCATCATCTTCTTCACGATTTTAGGGTTCCAAGTGAAGATATACAGATAGCCGGTGCAGATTTATTTTGGACCAAAAACCGCCAGCGCCAACCTGCTATTTCTTTCTAGACATCTTCCATATCCAGCCACACTGCCGCCGAGGTAAATCTACAAATTTTCTAAAGATTTCTTACCGTGTTCGGTTGGAATTTGAAGAATCCGATCCATATTGTGTACGCATACCCGTGTCGTGTCATGTCAACACGGGTACTCCGGCCGGAATGGAGAGTCCGAGCATCACAAACGCTACTAACAGTACGACAATTAAAACTCTTCCAAGTATAGGTCTTCAGAGCTCTAAGGACCAGTTCAAAAGGCCTCGTAACAGTTTGTTCACTAGATCTTTTCAACTGGTGACCACCTAAGCACCCCTTATTTTTTTGCATCCAAAAACCCAACATGAACAACATAATTACCATTTAATTGTAACCAAAACCATCTTCTGCACATTTGCAATTTGTTCCCAAAGCAACCACCAACACAACTAGATGTTATACTTAGTTTAGTTATAAGATGGATCAAGTGAGTGAATATTCATTTTTGCTAGAGTTTGGCACTCTAGGGTAAGTTAAGATAGTTAGAGACATATATTGTGGTCATTTAGGGTTGAATAGCAGTGATATTATGACTTTATCCATTCATTGTTGGTTTCACTCAGGGATGGCAGTTTATCGTGAATGTGCAGGAACAGGCCGCCCCAAATAGACCCCCCGTAAAAAGCCTTTACCTGAAGGTGATCTGTTCCAAAGCGTATATAGAACTTACATAATCAGTACTGGGCAGAGGTGGGATGAGGACAGTACCCTTTAAAACCTGACCTGTGCCCCGAAGTAAAGTTAGCTTTGACATTACTTCAATACCCTTAATTGCTTATATACCCACAACCCTATGTCTTTATTACATATTTTGATGTGTATTTGACATAGATTATATTGGGTGGCTTCAATTTTGTATGGTTATAGATGAGTTTAATTTTCAAGTTATCTATGGTAGACATATAGATAAAAAGTTATTCATTAATAGGTCTACTAATATTCTATGACATTTTTAGAGTGCAATGATTGACCCATAAAAAAAAGGATAAAAAAAAAGAAGAAGAGAAGAGGTTTGCAATTGGAAATTACAACAGATATAAATGAAAAGTTTATTTATCAGTATCTTAATCAACAAGTTATTACTCTATGTAGGCGCTCGTACACCTGTATTCTATATTGAAGCTCTCTAACTAACAATTGCACCTAAATCTGCATCTGCAATAGGTATTTGCAACTAAGATTGGTAAGCTACCAACAGGAACGTCTCCATTACATGGACACAGAAATTGGTGTCACATACAGGTGCAGTTCAATATCTGATTCCATTTCGGGAATCAATTAAAAAAGGAAGTGTACAGTTGAAAATTAACAGAATAGAACTTAAAAATGAGACTTCAGAAAATTTAGGACCTTTATTGGGGCTCATGAAGAGTAAAATTGAAATGAAAAAAAACATTAATTGTAGGATTTTATTAAAGTAAGAAACTATTCAAGACAAATTCGAAATTTTAGAAACATTAAAGTTCAGTAGTATATCTAAGAAACATCTCGTGAACGCTAATCCAGATCACTCTTACAGCCAAGCAGCAACCATATAAAGCTTTTGTGGCTAGATTTTCTTTTAGATAGACAGTTGACATCATTAACACCTAGGATGATCTACAGCGAAAGATTAATGCTTCCAAGTATCTCGTTCCATTTCTCTCCCACTCTTCCCCTTTATTCTCATTTTCCCATAGTGACTCAAGCTGTGTTCAGTGTGTCGTAGACTCGTAGGTTCCTCAGAACCACGTGATGAATCTGTGTATCTACCGGGAAAAAAAACATTTATATGGATATTATATTTTGAAGGGCGATCTGGCATAGAAGCTAAAAAGTTAGGGAAGTATTATTATCAAACAGCAAATATATAACTAGTGAACAATTGATTTAAATGGAGGGGTAAACTAGCACTCAAAAGGATCTGCCTGCTGCTTAAGGCAGAAAAGCAGTGCTTGAAAGTTGAAACCATGACGGAGAACGCTTGATAAACAATATCACCACGAATCAACCAATAGAATAACACATGCTATAGCTTAATGAATACTGAATAGCCTACTCTGCACCTAAATAATGAGTTGACAAAAAAATAGAACTGAGGTGGTTATAAGGTGTAAAAGCACACATGACATTCCCAGAATAAAAGCTAATGTTTTTACAGTAACTTTTACAATCATACAATAAATTAGTTTGATGAGGCAAAAAAGAAAAAGTTTAATAATATTCACAATATGAAGATGATTGTCGAAGTCAAAAGGTTGCAGCAAATCCACAAGAACAAAAGACAAGAAAACACATAAGATCAAGAGATTTATTAATCATTACAATTACCATTTCAGCGTAGCTCAGATCATACAGATCCTCATCATGGGCCCAATCATCCATGCTAAACTCGGGCAGTGGACGACAGCCATTTGCATAAAGCCATTGCCCTTTCTCAATTTTTCGACAGTTAGGACACTGCATTGCCCCCTTAATATTAAACGCTGAACCAATGCAATCTGTACAAATCACGACACAGATAAAGTAAGAACCAAAAAAGCAGCTGTCTTATGACTCAGCATGAAATAATAATGATAAAAGACAAACAATCTGTTGAAACAATAACACGAAGTGCAAAAATAAGACAAGAATTTAATGTTTTCCATGCTTGAGAAATATCTTGTATGACACAGTATGGTAGTTAGATTTCGAGTAAGAAATTCTACACGCATCTTATACAAGTTATAATACAGAAAAAAAACCACCTTTCAAATCTAGAAGTTGTTAGATTGGTTCTTTACGTTAACATCAACATAAGCCGTAAGGGCCCACTGGAAAGATGATATATTAACCCAAAGAACCAAATGAGCAAAGAATAAATAAATTAGAGAAGTAAAAAGAGATGAAGTATGGCATGCATACCTAATTTCCTTATTTATGAGGTACAATACACTCCTATCCTAAGTAAAATTTCAAATTTTCAGTGGCAAATGACCAGTGACAAGAGACCTAAGACGTTTTTTTTTTTTGTGATCATCTCTGTGTGTTCGTTCTAATTTTTTTCCCGGGATGAAGGGGAAGGGGAAGACAACATTGCAGGTGAGACATAAGGAAAAAAGAAATAGTAGAAAACTAAAAGGGCTGAAGATGGTTACAAAGAAATTAAATATGTTGATGGCTTTGTGAAAGGTTTTTAGGCTTTCTCCAGTTCTAGAAATAAATTATCAATTTGTAGTCTGGTTACTAATTTGAAGATTTATTACTTGCTACTTTATTTCTTTACTTTAAGTTTTTTCGCAAGACTTGATTTTGGTAATTTATTTTAGTGCTGCTTTTAGAATGAGTTGTGGTTTATTAGGAATTATATTTGTTTTTATTTAATTTTTGTATTACTTATTGGTTTGTGATGAGGCTTCCGCCTTGCACAAGTAAACCTGATTATGCCTTTTTAAATATAGATGGAAGCTATCATTTTAAGGATTGGATGGATTCCATTAAACATGAAAAGTGTTTGAGAATTGTTCTTTAAGTAACTTTAAAGGACCCTAATAACTGATTTTCCACTTACAATGCTTTGGAGAACTCTATTGATGAAATATAAATAATTTCAAACACGTTTCCATCACTTTTAAAATGCTTCGAATAAAGCTATTATGTAAGGAATCAATGTAAATTCACCGTATTATTGCTGTAAAGCAAATATTTAAGACCTTGAAGTGGTATTTCCGGTCAACTCACATTCAATGTACTCTACAGATAGAAGAATACATAGAATTGAACATAGTAAAATAAGAAATTGAAAGATTTCTTTGAAAATTGTTCGTTTGAAAATTTAACATCAAGAAATGAAATAGTTGATAATCCCGAGTAATCGGCTAAGCCACTAACCATCCGCATGGGGTGGAGAAGGGAGAGCCCCAATTGTTTGATTCAACATTTCCTATGAATCGACTTAGTGAAATCCCCTTCTTCATATATCGGAAAAAAGAACGATCCACCAATTCAAGATTGCTCTCTAATAATGGATTAGAATGCACCAATATCAATCCAGTTTCTTCCATTTATTCCAAGGCAAGAATTCAACCCCCATCGTAGTTTAGTACTTTCGAAAAAATGGTGTGGCATCTGATACTAGCCTTGATATTAAGTCTCAAAACCTTTGTCTAACAAGATACCATTTGTTGCCAGCAAATTATGCACTTATTTATGGCACAACTAGTCCATGGCTTTCTCTTTTTAAAAAAAAGTTTGGACACAGATGATTATTTTAAAAAGTGGGGGAAAGCTTGCTAAGACGCGATAAATGGCCCTTGCATTACTTTCCAGCTCCTTCTGTTTTAAAATGAATGGAATGCGGACATTTAATTTTTAAAAAAATTCTTCATTGCAGTATTTGATTTTGAATTGTAGAAGTATGTATATTATTTTATTCACTAGTAGACAAAATGCTATGTATCATTGCCTCAAAAGCTCATCCAATATAGACCTCAAAAGTCAAGACACAACGCATTTTGAAACAAAAGGGAGTATTAAGGAGCCTTTTGGTAACCTAGATGTTCATAGAGTTCATCTTCAAAAATCTGCCAAAAAGAAAAAATGAATATGCATCTGATACACTGCTTTATCTTTAAAAAAGTTTCAAATTTTGGGCTCAAACTGCAAACACAAAAAGGAGCTTGACATTGTTTCCAAAACTGAGCAAATTAGTGTTCATTAATGAGATCCAGGCATCAAACCCTACCAACAGAGAAAAAAATTGCGAACATTTCAAGATCCATTAAACTCTTCTGATCAGCATCTCTCTCTCCCTGCTTCTCTCTCCAAAATCCAGACCACATCCATCTCCATATGCTATCAACAAGAAAGACCTTTCCAAGTGACGCCAACCTATCTTGGCAACGCTCCCTTCACCTGCACTGTTGGTGGATAGTGCGTAGTGAAACTGATTGTCTTTTCCCTTTCTTATTTTTCTATGTAGGAAATTCATCAAAGTTATATTTTCTATAAACCGTGTCTGAAATTGGAGAGGCAGTAGTTGTGGAGGAGTGGTTGGTGAGAATATTTAAGAAAAATAATATTCCAAAAATCATAATTTAGGCAATTGAAAATCATCTTTTGTTATTGAAAGTTATGTTTCGATAACATTAGATAATGTGAGATAATTAATTTAAGAATGAAGATGTTATCCAAAAATTATTACTTCGATTTAATGCGAGTATCAAGCCTAATTCAAGTTGAGCCTGTTAAAACTCCAACTCAACTAATATTCAATTCCAATTTTCACATCGTTGGCTTAAGATTCAATAGACTGAAACACACTTTAGGCTTAACTCTAAATTGATGGGGCTCAGAAAGTTAGTTTCTCTTGGCTCAGCATGTTTAGTTCAATTGGAAGCCCTAAAAAGTACATCTTATAATTGTAGGCTATCAATACTGTTTTCATAACTCTCCGATGTGAAGAAAGGGTTGTGTCGGGGCGACTCTTTATTTGTGCTAATTCTGGCAACTCATTTAATTATTTTTCCTTCTTTTTAATAGGTTTAATGTAATTAGAAGCACCTAGAAGGTTCAAATGATTAAGTGAAAAATGATCAATTATATGTGTGACTCCATATTAAGACTACTGATTAGTTATTCCGCACTCACTACACGGACCAAACCATACAACTGGTAGGCCACAGTTTCTTCTTTCTTTCCAACAATACTGCCCATTTCTCCCAACATAGTTTACCAAAATTATCAACCTCTTTCAAACAATTTCTGTTATCATCCATTTCATTTATTAATTTCATTGGACCAACAATGGATTTCTAAAAGAGAAACTTAACGGCTGTTCATCTTGACAAATTTAACGCAATCCTACATAACTTCTTATGGTGGCTGCTAAAAACATACTTCAGAAAACAATATCTTGATTCTACAATATGTTGCCATAAGAAATGGGAACTAGGAAGAAACCTAAATTCAGATGCTTGTCATAATAGTGTAAACTAATTTCACAGGCAGTAAAGTAGATGCAAATTCAAGGCTCTATGAGATTTTTAAACCAATTTTCAAATGGCATGACTAAAAGAGAACAACTAGCTTATGCTTCAAAAACCTTTAGCCAGATAAATTTATGTCCTATTCTGCTTACAGACCAACTACATGAATGGACTATTCTTAAAGCTAATAACCAAAAATAAAAAAGGGCCAGATATACTTGAGGAAATGAACACTACAAACAATTGGCTAGCATTATCTTCCACAACTGAATCTGTCTATTAGAAAGTAGAAACCATTAACAAGACAGAAATTGCTTTCAATTCTAGCATAAAAGGTGCTAGTAAAAAAAGCAGTTCAGTGTTTATTTAGTTCAAACCAAACTCAAGCTTAGGTTGGCAGACTCAAACCTTTCAAAATATCAAATTCAGACTATGATTCCATCTCCTTACCGTACATGAAAATAATTTCTTTAATGAAACAACATTTAATTCTGTCACCACACTCAACTCCCAGGTCCTAAAATCAGAAGAATATATCATACAAAAACAAAATTAAGCATAGATACAAATCCAAAAACTAAATGCGAAAGGATATGACCAGGCCTTCAAATGAATTAAGACCTGCATCTACGTTCAGTTCACAAAAAAAAATAAAAAATTAAAATTAAAATGTTGCTGCTGCAACGTCATAAAACACTGGGTTAGATCTCCTTAATTTCAAAATGACCTGAAAAATTAAGACTCACCAAGGTGAAATTGATGGCCGCATTGAAGCTTGGCCCAAGATCTATCCCCATTATCTGTCACCGCCTCTAAGCATATTGAGCACGATACCGGTGGCGCTGCCTTGCACCCTTCACCTCCTTCGTCACAATCGTCCATGAGATCCGTATCACCAAACCCCATAAATTAATCAACAAACTCCAAAACCCCCCAATAATTACCTCAAATTTAATTCAACAAAAAGTAATTTATACCAAAATTTCTAAAGATAGAGCTCGAATTAACTAAATATTTTCTCAATTTTTAACAAATTGGGTACATTTGGAGTAGTTGAAAAATATGTGAAAAACTGAGAACCATTTTTTTTTTTTTCCATTTTCCTAATTTTTCTCTTCACAGACTTGTTTTTTCTTGTAGGATTTGGTATCTCATTTTCTATTTATTTTTCAATTTCTCCATTTGCCGGGTTAAATACACACTTGCAGGAAAATTCTAAATCGCTCCTTTAAGTTCATTTTATTCAAAATCAGTCACTAAAATTTCATATCTGTTTCAATTTGATCATTTATCCTATCCTATCCTACATAAATAAAATAGTGAGTTTTCTTTTCACTATTCACAAGCCGTTTTGCCACCGAAGCCTAGCCGAGTTGGTTGAGCCGCGTTAGCCAAGTCATCCTTTTTTTTTTTTTTTTTTTTTTTTTTTTTTT
>CAIGRM010132942.1:0-11780 GCA_903798335.1 Fraxinus albicans
TTTTACACATCAATTAAGATGTCATTTGAGTTAAAATTACTGTTTCAACGTTGACTGATGATTTTATGGACGAAATGCGTGAAATGGACCAACGCTGTAATTATATATAAAGGTTTGGGACTTCGGCGGCAAAAATAAAAGATTTGGGTGTAATCTGCAACAAAATGAAAGGTTTGGGACCACGACCGCAATTTTCCCTAAAGTAAACTTTCCTCAAAGCTATTTGACGTGTTTCCAACATGAGAGACTCGCCGTGCAAATATTGATGGCCAACTTATTACTTTTTTTTTTTTGAGCAAGCCAACTTATTACTTGAACGATACCAACTTCATAAATTCAATATGTGAGAGATTAATTGTGCAACTATAATGAAATATTGATAATCTACATGTTACTTGAATGATAGTTTGAGGGCCAATGGTGAAATTACGCGGATCATTATGCTTATAATGACTTTGAAATAATGGATTTGCTCACGTTGACTAATCAATTAAACATATTTGGGTTTGATTTGTTTAATCAAAAGTAAAATTAATTAGTCTTATTTTAGCATTATTAAGGGAACATGTTGGTTGGACAGTCCTTGTCTATCTACCATAGAAAATTTCTTAATTTTGTCCATAAACACCATTTTGGCAATTCTAGAATTTTTTATTTTTTTGTCCGAGGTCCCATCCCACTTGCCAACATTAATTTAATGCTTTGAATCACTTTGTGTAAAAGTTTCGATACCAAGTTCTATTATTAAACAATGAATAATTTATTTATTTATTTGTTTGTTTTGAATTTTGTTTTTAATATAGTGAAATAAATTGAGGAATAAATAATACAATTATAAGATTAAACTTGTGGTTATAAAGAGATAATTTTTCATATCAACTAAAGTGAAGAATTCGGATCTTGAAATTCAATAAAGGTACGTTTGATTTCCAATATTTCCATGAAAAATGTGTTTTTCACTTAATTTTCTACTTTTGTACTGTTTGATTGACAATTTTCTTTACAAATAATATTTTCATACCTTTGGTTAAGTGATTATATTTTCTTTGAAAAAAAAATATTTTCTTTAGGGATGTGTGATTTTTATTTTCAAAGTAAATCATTCTCTCTTTCTCTCTCTCATCTACTCATCAATAAAAATTGGACAAGTATAATATTTTCTACGTTGAAGATTAAAGCAATTAAACATATTTAATTAATAATTTTTTCTTTCCAAGCAAATTCCATGCCTACAATCAGACGCACTCTAAATTCTTAATGTCAATCTAAAAAATGCTTTTCAATTTATTGTGTTCTTATAACCGATATAAACACAAACTTCCCCGTATGTTCTAGATCTACCAATTATTTCGTTCTATAATCAACAAAGAAAACAAACAAACTGAAACTTATGTACAATTCACAAATACATTAAAAAAGTTTATTTATTCCAAACTTACTTTTAAGTTGTTTCTTATTCTCAAGATATTGGTGGCTTTTTTTTTTTTTTTTTACATACGTTTTGTAACAGTGTGTGTTACATTGTTACACGATATGTTTTTCCACCACCATAGTAAAGCCACTATTAATAGTAATAAATTGTGTTATATTTGTGACACTCAATCTTCCCATTGTAGCAACTGCCACACCGCTTGTAACATGCCTTATTACTATGGTCATCTCATGGTCGATATTTGGTTCAGACATGTTTTTGCTATGGTGGTAGTGGCGGTAGATGATGGCAATTATGACGAAGTTGCTCGGTAGTCCTATGGTGGCCTGTCATTGCATGTTAGATCCATTTGTATGTGTGGATGATAAAAAGTCAATATTTACTGTATAAAAAAAGTATGACAGATAAATTTTAAAATTTCAAAAGAGAGAGTGAGAGAGAGAGGCGGTGCGAGTAATTTCCACCCATTTATTATTCCACTGCATTGCTTGCCCTCAAAGACAGGAACAACATAAAGCCGGGATCAGCATTCTGAATTTTCAGATCCTTTTCTAAGTTACTTTGCCATATCTCATGATTCTATAATAATAATAATATTATTATTATTGCCATTCTAAAGCCGGGAGGCTTATTTCCAGATTTCCAATTTGTTTGCATTGCCAACAAGATATTACAAATTCAGTAGAAAATTATTAACACGAGTATTAAACAATTTTATTATCCCTTGATTAGATTAATTTAAATACGCGACATAAAAATAGGCAAGAATATATTATTCATCTACAGTGGTGGAGCCAGCACCTGACGAGGTGGCGCGGCCATGTGTGCTGGCTCCGCAGGAATTTACAGTAGCAGCGCAACGCAGTTCATATGTAATCTGTGACTGTGATTTCCACTGGATAGAGAAGATGAAATCAGTTGGGATTTGAGCATTTTTTTGTTTGACAAGGAACCTTTTTGTTTCGAAAAAAGGGAAAATTAGGCCCAATACGACCAAAAAGTTTGAAAATTGATTAATACAATGAAAACTAATTCTTACGGCCCATAAGTTCTTCATCTCGTAATTCATACGATAAAAACCTCCAAAATCTCCACAATTCGACAATGCCCCAACTTCATCACCGGCCACCCATACTGCCATCTACAACCGCTCCATCATCGGACCGACGACTGCTCACCTTTTAGGATGTGACTCTTTCTCAATTTGTAGCTTTTTCTGTGATTTCTAAGAGTGTTACAATTCTAGGTTCTGATTATTACTGCAAACACGGTCCTTTCATTTTTAGTTGTAGATTATCCAGTTAAGAAAGTGGCTGTGTCAGATGATGTAGCCTCAATGCTTCTGTTTGATGCATTGACTAAAACAATTGAGTTTGTGAGGAGGTGGGTACCTTTTTGCCAAAAATAAAGCATTGAGCCTCGGCCCTCAGGCTCCAAAGTTCTATTTCTTTGAGAAAATTGACTACTTAAAAGATAAGGTTTAGCCTACATTCGTGAAGGATTGTAGGGCCATGAAGGTAAATTAGATGAATTCCTTTCTTAAGCTATATTTGGTGAATTTAGTGAATTAAATTCATTCTTACATAGTATTTATGCATTGCAGAGAGTCTACGAAGAGTTCAAAGTAAGAATTAATGCTTTAGTGGCTAAAGCACTAAAGAGACTAGAAGTTTCAATTCTAGTAGAGTTTTCTTAATTTTTGGTGGGTATCAGAGAAAGGAGGCAAAAATTGTTTTGGAGCTTTGGATATTGGAGTGGTGGTGGTGGAGTGACATAAGTTGTATAAAATAATATAATTTTAGGTTTTGACTAGTGTTTTGTTACTTTCTTTTAAAAGTGGTTGTCCCATTTTTTAATTTGTCACTTTTGTTAGTGCTTGTCAATTTTTTGATTAGTATGTCATTTTTTTTTTGAATATGTTCATATTTGAGTTCGTTTTTCCTCTGTTTTATGTGTATAGTTTTTTGTGCTTAGACTTCGGCCTGTTGTGGTAATTGTGGTGGTGGTGGAGAAAGCGGAGGAATAGAAGTTGTATCATCAATTGAGTTGGTAGATGATAATGGTGATGAATTGATTTAAAGATAACTGACGCTTTGGTTGTGTTACTTTTTTATTTACACTTTATTGAACTGATTCCAATATTTTAATTGGTATTTTGTCACTTCCTTGAAATTTGTGTCAATTTTTAATTGAAAAAAAAAATCAATTTTTAATAAAAAGTGACACTTAACTTTAAAAAGTGACATTGTATCAACTTTTTTTTAAATAAAAAAATGGCATTAAATTAAAAAAATTTTTTTTTTTGAAAAAAGCGATACATAATTATACACTATTTTCTACATCCAAAATATTTTTCAAATGATCTCTAATTTGAAGAGTATTTTTATAAGTTGGACAAAAAAAAATAAAAAAGGAAGAAGCCTTTTGATTTGGGCCGGTCCAAGAGCAAACGATAATATAATGGATCTGTTTAATAGTTGTTTTGTGAAATTGAGGGAATAACACTAAAATGATAAAGATAACAATTGAATTACATTTAAAAAAAAAATAAAAAAATAATTTCAACGTCCCTTCAAACGAGTGAAAAGAAAAAGATTTTGTCGACAAAAATCCTCAACGTATTGTAGTAGAAAAGAATAAGATAATTCCTCTAACACAGATTAATATGAATTACTCGATTGGAGTTGGAAGGAGTTCGGAAATTGCTTCACAATTAAAACAGTTTGATACAATATGTCCTTTTTTGAATCTTACAAATTAAAAAGTGAATATTTTATTATTTTTATTTTAAGAAATCGCACTTTAGTTCCTTAACTGGCATGTGTGCTTTAAGGGTTTCTTGTTTGACAAGAATTTAATTTTCAAGAATTCAAATGTTCACAATCCGAATTTTCAATGTTTCTTTAATCTCGAGAATTTATGACATAAATAAAAATATTACAATTGGTTTTAGTGATAAGTAAAAATTTAATGGATTTATTTTTCATCAAATATCGGTGTGGTTCATTTTACGATATGAAAATTTAATTTCGGATTTTTTTCTAAATATTATTCGTGTTCTACCTTTACTCAATGTAGCACTTTGCGTCCACAAAAAGTTTTCAATTTTATCGAACTTGAATTTCAAGAGAATGGAGATCGTCAACTTTGACTTTATTAGTCAAAATATTTTGTTGCCCTTCTCGCAATCTCTATTGAACCACCATCTTAGGCGGGGTGTTAAAGATTGGAAGAAAGCAATGGTCAAGTCATAAGAAGTGGGTAAACCTCCAAATGGACCAATGGACAAAACCAACAAAGTTGGAAGAGCGAGACACGAGGGGCAGGGGAGCAGAGGAGGATGAATTTGATTTTGAAACTACTTTTCACGTCATCACGTAACTCTATTAACAGTCAAATTAGAAGTTTTTATTTTTAACAAATATAGATGCTACAAAAGTTAAAAGGTTGAGCAATGAAATTGGTGTTGGCTCCAAATATATATGATGCAATCGTCTTTGTAACATTTTTTTTTATAACCCTGGATATTAGGCCAACTTGCGCGCCCCTCGATTAATTTCACGGGGCCCTGAAATTTACGACAGGATACTCACCTCAGTGGTCTTGAAGGAACTCGAACCGGTACCGTCTTTGTAACATTACATTAATAATTTTGAGTAAGCTCATGTTAAGAATTTTTGTTTTCTTTATTTTACCTTATCACCTTTTGACGTCAAAGTAAATAAAATTTTACAATTACAAAAATGAAGAAAGGACTCTCCAGAAAAAGTTTATGGTTCGCGAACGCCCGGCGGCTGTCTGACTGAATTCGTCAAAAATTTCAAATCAATAGCATTTACAAAACAATTTATTGGTTGGATTTTTATTTTTTTATTATTTTCTTGCTGACCAAAAAACCTAATTTTCAGTACAAAATGGGCAACGAAAAGTAGGCACGTCATGTCCCCTAAGAGACCACTTGAAGGACGTTTCCTGTGAATTATCATATGACCACTACACATGTAGAGAGAGAGAGAGAGAGAGAGAGCGAGAGAATACGTAGTTTTTTCCCATCTTAAACCAAGTCAAATGCCACGTATTTCACTTTGAGTCAGAATTTCATACTCATATTAGCGTGAATAATACTAAGTCAACATTGTTTGGTTGACATTATTGTGTACATTTTATTGGAGTATAAAAAATTGTGGACAAGAAAGCGTGTTTGTTTTTCTTCTTCTTTAAAATTGTCTAATGATATGTTGTCACGCAGTATAATATCAAAAATAATACAAAAAATGATGTACATATAGGCTATGTTTGGTAAAAATTCTCATTTTCAACAGTAAATCAATTCTCATTTTCAACCACACATTCTTCAATAAAATAACATTTTCTATCACATTAATAATCTTATCTTCTTTATGAGAGGGATTAAATTTTTCTACAGTAAATCAATTCTCATTTTCAACCACACATTCTTCAATAAAATAATATTTTCCATCACATCAATAATTTTTTCTTCTTTTTCAACCACACATTTCCCATCATATCACTAATCAAAATCAATTCTTCCCCCAAAAAATCCCTACCAAACACACACATAGTATGATAGTATTAGCATTCCATGTATAATTTTCATTCCCAACTTTAAAAATCATAAAAACAAGTATTTTGAAAAATCTAATACGATGGCTAAGTATGGATAATTCCTATTAACGGTTGTGCTACATGTATATAATGATTTACATACAGATAAGATGTCAAAAAGAAAGGGGAAATCTTTTTTTTTTTTTTAAAGAGACTCTGACCCAGTCATATCCCACTATATCATGTGTATGTAAATTATCACGTAACTCATTATGTACAAATAGTATTATTTTTCTACTTAATGGTTGTATATGTTATCTCTACATATCATTATCTTCATTTTAGTCTGAAGAAATGAGTGGGAAACTTCTAATATACCCTTTGTTTGATTTCCATTTTTCAAAATATATTTTTCTTTTTTCTTTTCAACTACACATTTTCAATAAAATAATATTAAAGACAAATAATTTACTTTATTTTTTAACAACACATTCTCCATCAATCTGTTATTCCAAAATATATTTATACGAAAAAAATGGGGCTCAACGCATGCAGATAATGTTAAATCAGGATGATTGGATATTCGTGAAAGAATGGCTCTAAAATGAAAAATGAAAAATTTGTTATTTTCTTCCTTTGTTCAGGGTATTTAAGTGCGAAAAGTAATACGAGTGTATAGGAAAATAAGATGTAATTATTAGATTGAAGGCATGGAATGAGTAGCTCAAATCCAATTATTCATTTTCAATTCATCCACGATATATATTGTCCTGATCGCGCTTCTATAAAATAGTAGCTTATTTGGGAGAATAAATGTGTTTAAACCACATTATTTTGGAAGAATGTATTTTGAAATAGTAGATTGATGGAGAATGTGTGGTTGAAAAAGAATGAAAAGTTATTGATGTGGTGTAAAAAATTATTTTATTGAAGAATGTGTGGTTGAAAATGAGTAGAAGAATGAAAATAAAAAATTTTAATATGTGATTAAAAATGAGTTGAAGAATGAGAATAAAAATATTAATGTGACTCAAACAGAGGCTGAAATTCAGATGTTGGTTTAAACTTCAACGATTTGAATTATTTGTTTGATTTTTTGTTATGATGAATCATTTGGGTCCCATCCATGTTAGGCTCTAAAAGTGTTCAGGTGGTACGATTGCACAAAATCATCTAATTATAGATAAATCCATTAATTTGGAATTGTTCTTCAGTCTATGGTGGGCAGAATAAAACTGTCTACTTATTGATATGGTAGGAGTGCCTAACGTTAGGTTCTCTTCATGGGCATGATAAGATTTCCCATCTTGGACAGGAGAACATGACTGTCTATTAATTAACGATCATGAGTCACTCCAAAAAATTAGCTTGATCTACTTTGTTAAGTCTAAATTATAATTGACAATTTTTAAATTTGTAATTGACAATTTTTTTAATCAAAAGCAAGTCGTAGTTGAATTGTATTATGAATTTATCGAGTTGTAATTAAATTTGGGCAAATTCCGTTGTTTAGACTCTCGATTAAGTGTTTTTATCGTTTATGATAATTTTTATTTTGGCAATATTTCATTCAATAAAATTCGGATTCGTATTTCGTTTGTTGGAGGACGATCCTAAATTTTAGGAGTTTCAATTTAAGTTGTTATCTCGAATTTTTCCATTTATGGAAAAATATATATTTTTTGATTTTCCAGATTTTGTTAAGGTTTTACTATTTAAAGTATTGTAAGCCCTTTGAGGCGGATTTTTGAATTGAATAAGAATTTTAGTGAGTTTTATATCATTTTTGTGAGATTGTTCATCTTTCCTATAATCTTTTGCTACGTCAGGATACTATCCCTGACTAACTATGTAACGCTGTGTTCGTTTTTTAGGTACGATGTACTCGACTAGACATTATCATCGCAAATTTTCATTAATTATGTGTATTTGTTCTTATTGACATACAAAAATGAGGCACAATTAAATGATCCAAAAAATTAAGTCCAGTTAGGAAATTCGAATGATGTACTCAAACCCAAGACGGAGTTATGTAATGGAAGCCTTTCATCGCCCAAGCCTATGGAGGCCCACTATCGCCCAAGCCTATGAGACGTCCAGACGCCCACATCTGAGCAAGCCTCTCATCGCTCAAGCCTATATGACGCTCAAAATTTGGGCGAATATAGTGTTTTGGTTACTGTTCGAAGCAACGGTTATTACAACAGTTAATGGATAACCTTATCACATTCCACGATCTAAGAATCTCGGTTGCAAGAAGTTAAGAGATGGGGTAATGATAGCAATTGAAAATGATAGTTTCGTGACAAGTCATTCACGATGGAGAAAGTAGGTAGTTACATAACGATGTGTCGTTTTCAGGAGTTTTCAAACGGTTTTTACAAGATAAACTGTCAAAAGAGTATAAAAGAGAAAGAAGAATCTATAAATGAAAAAAGATCAAACAAACTCTCAAACAGAGAACTATGTAATTTCATTTCTTAGTAACTTTCAATTATTTCCTTATAGTATCGTGTGTTTGTGCCCCTTGGAGGCATTTTGTTTCGTCCACATTGTAATCTTCATCAATAAAACACCACTCGTTGGGACTTTGTCTTGAGAGGATGTTATTCCTTACACAATCGTCTGATCTATATTTTAATTGTTAGCGAGGCTCGATTTTCGCGCGAAATGGTTCTTTAATTCTATTCCTATATGATCTAGAGTATCAAATATATGTTCGCTTGTATCTACGACTGCTAACAATTATTTGGCTAAGTTGGGTGTGTGCATTCGAGATCTATGCCGTAGAGCGAACGAATAAAGAGTTAAGCAATTTCGAATTATGAAAAATTAAAGGCTACTTTTTTTAGAAAATGAATTTTTATATTCTCCTTGTATGAATGCAATGATTTTTTTCTAGTTTTAACGATTTTATAATCGCTTAGTAGCAATGAATTGAATAGAGATGGATGAATAATTCATTTGTCACCAACACAAAAACATTAAAATAAAATACATCATAAGAAAATAAGCACCTTTTTGTTTCCCGAGTAAAGAAGAAAAATAAATACAATTTGATATTCCCACAGAAGGAAACAAATATCTGAAAATAATATCTTTAAAAATTGAATATCTGCTCAAAAGCCACCATTTGAGGTGTACAATTAAGCTTGCCTCAAAAAATTGGTGTTCAGTTGACGCTAACAAGTAACAAACCAGGAATAGAACCCATGCAAAGGGTGTAGAAATGAGATTATTTATCCTGCCGAGTGGGAGATTGAATGTTACTCTGGTTAAGCCTTGCAGCTGCAGCCACAGAGGCCGCTACACCCCCTGGACGAGTGCATAGATTGGGATTGTTTCTCAGCTCGGCGCCTATCACCCCCTCAGCATCTCGACGCGTCACTGATTTATCTGAGGGTAACTTTGAGCTTGCATCCTGTCAAACAGGAAAGAATGAATTTAAAATCTTGCTCATCGTACTGTGTATAAAAGATGCTCCGGATAGTAATAAGGAGCAAAACGAATATAAAATCTTGTTCATGTATATTGTTGTGAAGACGAGAACTATCCTATATAAACTCCATATGAATCTCCCTCGGTTAGCTAGAGCTTTTAGATAAAATAGTTCAATATAATATTATAGACCCGTTTGTTTCCCATTATTTTAACAGAAGAATTGATTTTTTAACCATTATTTTCATAAAATGGGTCCCATTGTGAGACAAAGTGGTCAACAAAAGCGACTGCTTCCCATTCCAACGGTACAAATTTTCATTAAAATTGAAAACAAACGGGGGCTATAAGTCAGACCAAGTAAAGGCTCCAAGTTTTAAGTCTTGCAGTCACATATTTATGAGAATTTGTGCACAATAAGCCTACAATGAAAAATGAATCTAAAAGTTTCTCTCTAATAGNGACCAAGTAAAGGCTCCAAGTTTTAAGTCTTGCAGTCACATATTTATGAGAATTTGTGCACAATAAGCCTACAATGAAAAATGAATCTAAAAGTTTCACTCTAATAACTTGAACTTTTTGATGAAATAGGTCATCAACCTGTGCACAAGTATATAGATAAAACTAATGACAAATATATAGCCTCGCAAGATAGAGACTCACCATGAGAATGTCGCCCAATTTGGTTTTATCCTCGTCCCTTGTCATGCGAGCGTTGCGAGTTGCTGCAGATTGTGCAGCGGCAGCAACACCACCGGGCACAATATTGGTACGGCCAGTTGCCCTCACTTCGGCAGCTTGTATTGCGGCTGCATCGCTATAATCGACAGGCTTGTGTCCTGCTGTCAATGCAGTAGCTTCAAGTGCTTCACCAATTGTGATGTTGCCTCTTTGTTCATGCACAGTTTCTGAGGCAAGTGGAGCTGGTAGAATGTCTTGCCCAATAACCTTGCATTAGGGATAAAATCAAATATGTCAATTGCTAACAAACCCCATAAAAACAAATGAAAGAAATATTTGTTGTAGCCAATCCTTGTAAGTTAAGGAAAAACATTAATTATGTGGAAGAAATAACCTGTCCACCAATTGATTCGGAGATTATCCGCTTGCCGGCCACATTAGTCTCAGTGATTACTACACCTTTATCAGCACCAATATTGCTGCCTGCAGACTGCATCATGGCTGCTGGACCTCCTTTCTGTACTTGTCCGAACATGCGATTTTCGGCTGATTGCATTGTTGCAGCAGCATTGCCTTGATCATGAGGATTTTCCTGAGATTCAGGCTTCATGGGCTGTTCTTGACTCATTTTGTTTTGATGATTATCAGCAAATAATTAAATATGTGAAAGAATAATCAAATCTGGTTTTTCTGTGTTGTGGGATTAATTATAAGAAGATAGAAACATCTATTTATATGTTATTGGCATGTGGCTTTGGACAAGGCAAAGTGAGACATTTGAGGCAACAAAAGAGCCTGTCCTTAATTCACTTCACACAAATTTGTGGTAAGAAAATTTCCACTTGTGTAGCTCAAATTTAACACCATTTGTGGCATGTAACAAATCGTATTGAAAATTTGAAACCAAAGAAGTTACTAGAAGTGTTTCTATGGAACTCTCTCCTTGGATACCAAAAAATTGGATTCGAAAATACAAAAAGCTCAGAAGAAGAAAAATCCCTTGAAAATTGGAAAGGGAAAATAGACAGTTATTTTGAAAAATGCAATCCATGAGATCGAGAGTGTTTTTAAAGAAAAGGAGATATATATTCTAAAAAGTAAATCTGGGTAAATAAATACATATTATAAATATGTATCGCATACATGAGGTTTGTTTACTAGGCATTAACTTATTCGTTGTTATCCCTCTTGGATGATGAAGCAAAACAATTTGAGACGACTACTCATGGTGAAACATATTTAGCACTAACACATTTAAAATATAAGCGTTTTATGATTTGTTAAGTATAGAAGCTTTCTACAAAATCTTTTCATAAATGAAAGTCATTAATGTTTATTATGTTAAAGAAAAATCTAATCATTTTTCCATATTTCTGATTTTAAAGAAAATTAAATGATAATACTTAGGATCCGTTTGATAGCAAGAGTGAAATTTGGGTGGAAAGAAAATGAATTTCAGGGAATTGAATTGTTAGAATTTTTTTCTTGGGAATTGTTAATTAATTGTATTTGATTAGTATAATTTTTTACAATTACGCTGCAGGTACAGGAAATTTTGACCGAATTGGTACAGGAAATTAAAATTTCTTACGTGGCAATGGAAACCGGCTTTTCTCCAAAATCGAACAAAACCAATCCAAAACCGGTTTTGACCAACCCATTC